>JAUZNK010041652.1:0-17079 GCA_035046665.1 Euphysa ruthae | reverse complement strand
TAATCTAGTTAACTGTCACATTCTTTGAATTTCCTTCTTCCTTTATTTTAATGAATTCATAAAAATGATTTTATCTTTAAAATTTCATATAATCAAAGTGTCAGCTGGCTTTACTTTATTCTGTTGTTCTCAAGTGCATGACTCATATGATCTGAAGATATTGTTTTAAAACTTATATATGTAGTTTTTGTCACTTTATTGTTTATAAGATAAAATATAAAACTTTTGTAGGAAATTTAGTATTACTGGACATATTACTTGGTACTATCACAGCTATAAGCAAAATTTTAGCCAATTAATGCATACTGATAGGAGAAAAGCATTAATAAGTGTCTATCTCAGTGCTTGGTTTGAAAATTAAAATAGCGTGCGTTCCAGCTAGGGCTAGAAATGTGCTGCTAATGCTATGATTTATTTAATTTTTATTTTGTCGGTTACCATTGTCAACCAATAAAAACAATACATAATAACACTAACATTTTATAACCATTTCTTGCTTGATACCTTTATGTTTTGCCTAAGTGATTTTTTAGTCATTTCATTCTTCTTCTTTGCTGCAATATCTTTAACAAGAAAAAATGACCGGACTCGCAAATAAAGTTGCAATATGCTAGATAGTACATCTTTCTCTACTTGTTTAGTCGGAACAATCTCACTATTGGGAGAAATATTATTTTAGAACGACTGAATTGAAGAGTAATTTATGAGGTTGACAAAAAATCCGTTAATGACAATTCTTCTTAAGCCAGATTTATTTGTCTGTTCACCAAAGTACTTTTCAGCAACAACTTAAATTTTCTGCATATCTAAAGATATATTCCAAAGACCACCGTATTTACAAGCTTTTGGTTGTCATTTTCAACTTTTGAATTGCTAGAGAGAAGTAAGTTCATTGCTTGTTGGCTGGAATCACTTTTACTGTGAGTAGATCTTATTATTTTTGTAAAATTTTTGTTTTGATGATAATTTCTTTTGCACAACTATCAGTTGACAAAAGCGAAGCTAAAATATCAACTAGTTTTAAGGTTATTATTTTTGATGCTTGTTCAGAAGTTTTGAAATAAGCAGAATTGTTCTGTACTAACTCGTTGAACGGTGCTTGATAAAACTGCTCAGTTGTTTTTGCTTTAGTAGAGTTTAAAGATATCAATATTTATTTCTTGGATATAGACGTCTGGGTAAAGTTTTTCAGTGTTAATTTTGTCAATTAATTTAGAAATTGCATCAGTCACTAACTCATCAGTGAACTTAAACTTAGTTGTCTTCACCTTTTCGCTGACATGTTTTTTCATAAAATGAACAGACAATGATTGTTTAGATTTGTAGGTCTTTTTACATATTTCACAACTTACATTACCAGATTTTACCTAAAAATAATGGAAGCCAAGAAAAAACAAAGAAATTTGTGTCATGGAGAGGTCAGGAAAAAAATTATTCGCTTAGATCAGTTAATGTCTTGATTTTAATGTATATAGATTTTATTAATAAGTTATACTGCTATTATTTGTCAGGGAAAACATAGATAGTGCCTAGACTTTTTCAGTATAAAAAGTCAGGAAAAAAACTTTCAAAAGGGGAAAAGTATCTAAAAAATAATTATTTAACCCTGTTTGTGTTATGGGTTAAAACTTCTTAATTTCTTTTATTTTTGTTATGTTATAAATATAGAGTCAGTGTGCCAGCATATCTCTAATTTATACATTTTATTATAGCTAGCTATACATACAGCTTAGTTTTGTAAGGATTGTATTATATTTAGTAGAAAACATTGTAATTTCGTTTATTTTCATGATATTTTTTTTTGCTTTTGAGCTATTCGCTTTTGTTTTCATAATCTCTTTATAGAATAAAATTGTTTCACCAAGATATAGTTATGTCTACATATTGATAGCTAGCTAAAACCAAATATAAAAAACATGTTTTTGTTGTTTATTTTTTTACATTGATTTGCTGTGATAAGCAATATAAAAGATAAATAAAACACACAAAAACTTACCTTTGGAGAGAAGCCATTAAGTCTATAACTTCATCCCTTTCAAGGATACTTAGAAATCGAACGGCCAGAAAATTAGATATTCATCTAGCTTTCGAAGTTTCGATTTCTCTCATTAGCCCACTACTTTTTGGATTGTTTGGGTACTACCCCAATTTGTCAAACTTCACAAGCACCTAAAAATCACGATTCTTTTACTAACTCGTCAGATAACTTGCTTTTTTAAACCTACTTGAAATTACTTACTCTAAGCTCTAGTACAGCGAAACAAGCATCTAAAGAATAGCTTTTGTAAATTTTTTATCACTTGGTGTCAGTCGTATCTAATATTCCTGTTATTATCAAGTATTTAAGATTATTCTCAACATTAAAAAAATTTTTTGGCGTTCTAATTTAGCTTCCAGTTTTCCGAAAACACTCTAAGTTGTTTTGTTGGATGTTACAAAAAACAAAAAGAATGCAGGGATGTATATCTGGTTAATTCGCAAACAACAACATTCTATAACAATAACACCAAAATTTAATATAAAATTACTCTAGGAAATTCATTCTTTCATTTCTTATTTCTTCTATAAATTCATTTTTTAGCTGAAGTTACTGTTTAACAACAAAAATCTTTTAATCTGTATTTATGTTTCTATGGCTTCCAAGTCAAAATTTCAAACTAAGACGTGAATAATTTATTCCCATTTCTATGAAAAAAAAGCTGTAATTAATTAATGTGTGTTTTCATATCTGAAGAGCTTTTAACCCAAAGTCAAGAAGTTAAGCCATTTTTTAAGCCGCAGGTAAGCCACAAGATAAATTTTTATTGTCCAACACACGCCTTTTCTTTTTTCGAGATCTGGACATAATTGCTTTGGTAAAGGTCAACACTTATATTTTTATAAATTGTGGCATAATCCAAAATCTCAAACTAAGTCTTGTTAAAAAAATTTTCCTGCCATCTGGCCGGTAAAATCCACAGGATGGGGATAACTTTTTGGTAGATTGTCTGTTATTGATACTATCTTTATGTTAACATTTACGGTAAACCATCATTTGCCAAATACTTTACCAAAATGGTTTTATGTGTAATTATTCTTTAATATGGTATATGGTATATTACCAAAGAAGTTTATTCGCTGAATTACGCTATAAAGTAAAAAATACATTTACGGTATAAACATTGGGTGGTGGTGAACGATCAAATCCAATGTTATGTACAATTTTATAGTCAAAAGTATTTTGTTTCTTTAACTTTTATCAAATTTTATTTTAAGTGTTACCTGCATTGTTCTTGTTTGGAATTTTCTTTGGTTTTGAAAAGTTTGTTTTGATAAAAAATGTGCGTATTACTAAATAAATACTTCTTTTAGTGCGAAATAATTCAATTCCAAAATAATTCCTAAATGAAAATCTGTTGGCAAAGAATGAAAAGGAAATTTCTTAGAGATTATTGCTATGCTGTGGCATAGCAAAGTCTGTTTGAAATTTGATAGCAGCTCATATTACTACTACTTCTTTTGGTGTAGGCCATCATTTTTTTTGTTTTTTTATTTTATATATTTTTTTTTATGCCAGCAACATGTCTTTTTTTTTTTTTTTTTTTTGCGTTGACACTACTTTTCAAAAACTTAATCAGCAGATCTGGTTTTCTACTTGGCCTGAAGTTTGGACCTGACATGATTTAATATCAAACTTACGAAAAGACTAAATGTTTTTTAGAAAAGTAGTTGTATTAAGTCGCTTTTTAAAGAAATCGCCGAGTCATACTTAATCCTGCGGTAATTTCCAACAAAAGAACACTAAAAAAAGAAAAGACCAAGTACTAAACATAAAGGCATCTTCATGAAACTGAAGCGGTTGGAGGATGATGCAAACGTTTATTTATGGTTCAGAAGTTTGTTGTTGTCCTTTTAAATTCTTTTAAATTGCTTCTACAATTAATGTCTTATAGATATTTTTCTGCAACTTCTTTGTCAAGCCAATCTTGAGAATTGTTTTATATTTTAATTGTTTTCTTGGGTGCTATATCTTCAATAGCTTTTTTTTTTAATTTTTGAAAAAAATCTGCAAAGGCCATATTAACATTATCAAAATTTTCATAATTTGAAAAATTTGCACAACTCAATCTTTCATTTAGTCAGTCTTTACTTATAACTGCGCATACTTCTGGATTTTTTGAACTTTTTAGTACCAGGTCTTAACCTAGTGATTTTTCGGGTACAAAAACTTAGCTGATTATCCGAAAAATAAATTTCAAGTCATCCCTACTGTGTGATCTTCTCAGAAGCATTTGAGAGAATGTTAAAACGACAAGGTGTTTGATGTTATACTTGTAGGATCCCTGATTAGCTGTGTTAAAACAAATGTGGAACAAAGTTCACTAAGATTATTAATAATATTATTATTATAATTTTATTATAATTAATTATTATTATAATATTATAATATTATTAAAAAGTAAACTTTGCGTGATAACTCTGTTGTTAAGAATATAAATGTATGTGAATGTATGTAAATGTGAATATAAATGTATGTTCCACTACTCTTCACTACAGGGAATGGCTACGATTCTGATATTTTCTGAGGATAATCAGTAGGTGTCATAAAAAGAAAGATTATTTTTTAGATTTTTGGTTCTTTCGAAAAGCAGAAAAGGCGAAAAATTGTGGTTTTTTGTTCTAAAATTTTTCCTAATACATGACAATAAGGGCCTAATACATGATAATAAGGGCCTAATACATGACAATAAGGGCCGAAGGCAAACCCAGCAGATCGGAGCCGGTTTACCCAAGATCTGCTAAAGCTAATATGTTATAAAATAACTGCCTATGTTTTTGAAACTAATATTTCCTCATTTATTCACGACTGCCACTTCTCTACAAAAAATTATAATATTTTTTGATCTCTGTTTTGTTTTCTATAGTTTTAGATTACGTAACAAAAGTAAAGCGGGCAATAAGTGTTTTGAATCTGCTTGAACGCCAGTGATTTTATTCTAAAATTTTTAAAGAATTTTATAAACTTTTTAGAACTAGTAATAGGAATGCACATCGAAAGTGTCAAATGCATTTGGAAGTCTTTCAGAGAAAAAAGTGTGGGGCATAACGGTTCAAATAGTCACATACTGGATTTCTAATAACACGAATCGAAGTGGATAGGCAATACCATCGAAATATCGAACTGTTTGGGCATATGTTGAGTAACATTCTGTTAAAACAGTGGGACCAGGGGCCCGTGTATACCCTTACACCTTTTTTACAGATTAAATTAACTTGAATTTGCAAAGCAAATAAAAAACTCTGAAATAACATGATATTCTCTATGATAAGTTTTTAATGTAGCTAAATCAAATAAAACACCTTGCGGCACCATTATCTTATAAGAGCAGCGCTGTGAAACAAATGCCAAGTTAAAAAGTTTGATGTTAGTAGCGTAGTCAGGTCTTCGAAATCAATTTTATCTTTTTTCAAGAGATCTGTAAATAGTGGGGCTATTGATGTTTTAAACATCCTACAGAGTTTCAGTACAGTTTTATAGTGATATAAAAAGTGAAAGTGTTTCGTTTACTTCAAACTGTTTTTCATTACCTAAAAAGCTTAGCATGTTGAAATGGAATATGTTCAATATCTTGCATGCCAAGGAACATCTATCAGAGGATCCAATCCTATCAATTACAACCTGACGCAGCTCCTGGTTTTACAACGTAAAGACAGTCCAACAATTTAGGAAAGGATTCCTTCTGCTTGAGCTTTTGACAACAAAAAATACCCTAACAAGACTATCAAAATGAACTGAACACTTTCCTGGCCAATGAGTTACTTAGAAGCAATTTTTCACCAATGAAAATGATTAAATTCTTCAGCATAATCTTCTATGAACAGACTGATGCACCTAGTATGGAACAATTATCTTTTTGCATACAATAGATCAATGAAAACCTTTGTCCAGCGGATAATATGTTGGCTACTACAAACTTCAAAAAAGCAAGAGTGATGCCGTCATAAGATTTTTCAAGGATTTGTTTGTATGTTTCGAGTTGTCAATCAAACACCTAAGATTTCAAAGTTTCGATGGAGCGAGTAAAATGATGTGGAGTATCACAGCAAATTTTAAAAGAAAAGCCTAAAGTTTAATAACTAATTTTTGTGCCCACTCGCTTAGTATTCTTATGAAGTATGCAAAAAAAAATTACCGAATTCTTTGTGAATCTTGCAAACCCCTGACGAGATCGTTATGGTCACCAACTTCTCATGAACCAATAAAAAAAAGTGATGGTGATAATGGCGTTTAATATATTATATATATTTATATTTATATTTTCATAACTAAAATTGAGATAGCTTGTGAAATGTGAGATACTTTTATTCAAACAAGATTCTTCATGACAAACTTATGACGACAGAAAATAATGTTAAGAAAAATGAAGAAGCATATATCAAATGAACGACTCATTATACTTTTCCAAAAAAATACTAGAAAAAAAACATATATTCAAATTTATCTTAACACAAAATATAGGCATATGCAAAGATCTTTGGAAATCATTAGAAACTATTGGAATTTCTAAATCGAAAAAATAAAAATTCTTCTCTAGCCTATTTTTGTGTGAAGAGAAGTAAAAAATTTTCTTTTGATGCTCTTTAAATTGTTGATTTTTGTAAAGAATTTTTTGAGCACCTTTCTTCTAATCTGGTATATCTTCTTCCCAGAGAAATTTTAATAATGTAACATTTTTTCCGAGATCAATCCTTTATTCAAAAAAAAATTAAAGGTTTTTTTTATAACACTATTTCATAAACAGGAAATTTAAAGTAAAAACTGATAAAAATAGTTTCTAAAGAGGAAATAGTAAAAAAAGATCAATCTCGGTCTCCTTTTTGTTTGAACAGATCCGAATATAACTTATGGAGGTGCGTTCATAAAAAAACATATCTTAGTCAAAATACGTGGTATGTATATGAGCTCAAACCTTGAGTAGAGAGAGTATGAGTTATAATGTAATAAATGAATTAATTCTAAGATTATATTTTTGTATATAAAAAAACCTCTTTAAAAACAGCTTTTGAGCGTTTTCTTAGTAACCCATTGATTCAACCTCATTCTGGTACTTAGGTCTTAAAACAATCCATTAAAGATTTTCTTACAAGTGAACAAGAATTTGTATACTCTCCTATCTATCCTTTGCAAAGACATAAATTCTTATTTGAATAGTGCCAAATTTAAAGTTTTACACACTAAATCGAAGGCCAAAACTCTGGCAAAAAATTCTGATTTCAATTTTTATGTTATGCTTATTTATAAACACGATAGATTATATGATTTTATTTAAGATGATTTAGTTTTTCATATTGGAAATGTTATGATTTATATGTACTTGCAAGAAAAAAATATTCGATTTTTAATTAATACTTGCAATTCATTTAACCTGGCTAAAACACAAAGCTTTATATTTTTACATTTTTACATAATGTATAGGCCTTTTGATTGGTAAATACGATAGAGACCCTGTTTTTGATCGGTAAATAAGATAGAATCCCTGTATTTAATAAGATCATTCAACCTTTCATTGTTAAAATGCAATAGCATCATTGCATTGGTCATTGTAAATTTTAATATGCCATATGTCCTTGCTCGAGTCAAATTCGACTGAATAACGGTTTTTGCTTTGAATACTTTGGTTCTTTATTATATAATTTAATAGAGTATATTTTATCCTTTGTCACTCTTGGTAAACCTTGGTCATTGTTTCAATCAACGGAAAAGTTTATAGTTTTCGCTATTTATTCATTTTGAATACAAGTGGGTGTTTACCTATCTTGAAATAATATGTTATTCTCCAAGAAAAGAAAAATTACTCTTGAATCAAAAATTAAATACCTGGAACAGTTGGAGAACTCTCTTCGAGATAAAACGCACCAGAATTATGGGAACCAGGAATCGCAAGTTCGGTAATTTTTACTTTATTCACAATCTGTAAAGGTAGATCTGTCATCCATCTTGACAAGTTTTTTGCAGATGCTATCTTAGACCCTAAGTACTAAAAATAAAGCCATACGTGTTATTTTTAAGAAACTTGTCAAAAAGGCATTCAGTTTCGACTCAGACAGTTACTTAAAAACAAAGTAGAAGCATTTTATAATCACCACCTTTAAGATTTTTTTCAATGTTTAAAAGGAATTTGCATTTCCACCACCTGTATCCAGGGTTTCTTAAAGATTTCTTAAATTGTCGTAAAGAACACTGTATTGAAAACTTTCGTTCTTATAAATTGAAAAAAAGATTATGAGTTTTAGAAAAACTTACCAAAAAAGGAATTTGAAAGATTGTCCTAGCTAGAAATATCGCGCTAAATAAAATATCATCAAATAAATAAACTAAACAGGTTGTCTTATGAGAAAAATCGAACTTATATACTAGTATATATATATGTAGTTTTCAAAGGTTCGATATCTTTCATGAGTGCACTATATCTTGAAAAATTTGTTTCGATAAAAAAAGTGTGTATTTCTATATAACGACTTCTTTTAGCGCAATATAAATTTCCGTTCCATTTTTTCCTTAGTAAAGTAAAATAAAGAAAATTGAATATTTGGGCAAAACGGAATTGGAGTCAGTTTTTTCAACATAGGGTCCGAAATGAAAATCTGTTGGCCAAGAAGGAAAACAAAATTTATTAGAGTTTTCTTTTGATTTAGGCCATCGTTTTTTTTTTGTTTATTATCATTATTTTTTTTTAATGCCAGCAACGCGTTTTTTTTTTTTTTTTTTTTTTTTTTGCTTTGACACAACACAGATATTCAATCAACTGATCTGGTCGCCCGTTTGACCTTTAGTTTAACCTTTAGTTTGAACCTGATATGCTTTAACACTAAACTTATAGAAATTCAAAATGTTTTTTAGGAAAATATTGGTATTAAGTGGCACTTAAAACTTAAATTGCCGAGTTATAATTTATGTTGACGTAATTTTTTTTACTTCAGAATCAAAAAAACTGAAGGATTCATTTACATGGACTTACGTAAATTCAAATAAATGTCATAAAATCTGGCGGTAAAAAAGCTTTGTATGATTCCCAATGGGGAAGATATACTACTAACTGTCTATTAACTTACCATTAATACCATTATTACCATGTTTACCATTATAAGACATAGCGTAAGTATAAATACAATTTTTTTCCCTAATAAATAATATGAAAACATTCATAAACAGTGTGAAATATTAATAGACAAATAGTTGTACAAGTTCAAATTTAAGTAAATATGAATTAACGTGAAAAGACTTTGCTACGTTCAAATTGGAAGGGAAACCTAGAAGATAAGTCACTGCTAAAATGTCGAGTACCTTTTTATAGTAACCTTTGTCAGGTATCAATTTTAGTTCCAGAAGTTATGTTAACTAAATGAGTTATTTAGGAGAGTACAAACAAAATAACAAAATAATAAAAAAGTCTCAATTGATACTAAAGAAATTTTATAGTGCATACATAAAAGCAAACGTGGCATTACCGGGCCGGCTAAAAAAATCGGGTTCTGTAGGTAGCTGTGTAAGTACATATCGGGTTCACTAAACCCCGTTTTGTGCTTACATTATAAACAACAAAATATTTAAAATTTTTTTTGAAGATTTTAAAACTTTTGACATCTTTTAATTCACAACTTAGAGAGTTCCAAAGTTTATGACCTCTGTAAAAGATAGAATGTTCTATTTGTTTACAGGAGTTTTTTTGGTTGAGTATATGTCTTTCTATGGTTAGATCGCAAGTTATTGCGATATTGGAAACATTGCCTTGAAAAAAATTGATCAAGACTTAGTGGGACTTGCTTTTTATTAACTTTGAACATAAAAGTCGGGACTTGGTTGATATTTATTTTGTAAATGTTCAGAATTTTTAATTCAATAATTTCCATTATAAGTAATGCGTTTTCACGTCTTTTTTTGTACGTTATCGTTTTGCAGGCGTGTTTTTGAAGATTTAATAATTTTACTAATTTAGTTTTGTGGATAGCCCCCCAAGCAATATTAGCATATGGAAGGTGACTGTGTATAAAACTGAAATACAAGAGTTTACGAGATTGCATATTTAGATAGGGTCTCGATTGGTATAGAAGACCAATAGCTCATGCGAGTTTAGACTCTAATGTTGTGATATTAGAAATAATCGATGATATGGTATTGCATGCTTTCTACATAAGGTTGATATAAATCTTAAAAAGTAATGGACCTGGAATCGATCCCTGTGGAACATCGCACAAAACCTCTTTTAATCCTAAGTTTTTATTAATAACAAATTGTCTGTCCCCTCTGGACCCCTAACAAAAATGTGTTTTTTGAAAATATTTAGTTATCTGATCAGCCAGTTCAAAAATATCGTGCAGTAGAACAGTGTTTTTGAAAGCCAAATTTTTTCTTATAAAGGAGTTTATTAAAAATAAAGAAAGATAAAGTCTGTTATATAAAGTCTATTATACATAACTCGTTCACAGAATTTTGAAATAACAGGAATTAATGAAATGGGCCTGTAATTACCGAGCAATGCTGGGCTAACATTTTTTTAAATAGGGGTTGTTTTAGAGACTTTCAAAATATCAGGATAATTTCCTTCTTTTAGAGATAAATTTAAGATGAAGTATAAAATTCTTTAAAATTTTTATTTGCAGGAGGAATGTTTATAGCCAAGTTGGGACCAACATTAACAAAATGCTTATTAAATTCACTGCATATTTTCTGTTTATCATAAAGGGTAATTCCATTGTGTTTTATTTATTTCATTGGAAAGAACGTCATTATAATACATTTTTACGTCCGGTTAGTTCATTAATAATTTGCCAAATTTTTTTATAATTACGCTTGTTTTTTTTAGTAGTTTTGAGTAGTAATTAACTTTGGCTTTTTAAACAATTTTTTGGAAAAGATGTTTGTAGTTTTTATAGATATTTTGATCAATGGTTGAACGGGATTTCAAAAACTTATTATAAAGTTGAATTTTCTCAGAGAAAAATGAAAATGTTAAGTTAGTATTATTCGAGTTAAAGACATCATTCTTCGCTAAGAGACTTTTTGAAAGAGCCCAAGTTTTTTTTATTTATAATGATGACCAAATCTGTCTGCCATTTGTACCCATCAGAAGAAAACATATGATGTGCACGTCCAAGAAAATAAACGGAGTGAGGATAGAAGGTGGATTAGCCAACCTGGATCAAGTCTTGACAAACAGCAATGAGCGTTGCACGTTTGTATCTCTTTTGTTACAAAAGTTAGCTCGGCAATTATGTTTCGTGGAAAAAGTAAACGAATCAGTCCCGATGAGAAAGTTTTATCACAAAAATTTAGATGTCTTATTGGAGCCGAATGAGTGCGCAGATATTAATTTAAAACCTGGTATCAAAAACGACACCGACGAAGAGTTTTTATTATTTTTGACAATGTAACGGCGAAACCTCTTTGTTATTTCTTGCAGAAATAAAGTCGCTTAACGGATTGGTTTGGTTTGGTGTATCTGGACTTACAGATATCTTGCAGCCTGTAAATTGAGACATAGGCCAGATGTATATGTATTTAGTCTTACCAAATACAGATGAACGATAAATATACCCAAAATCGAATTCGAAATTTCAAATAAACGGCCGCTTCATTACGGCAAAGTTAGAAAGTCATAAAATCAAACTAGAAGTCCTCCAAGTTAAACATTGGCACACACAGTTTAAATGATAACTGGCCAAGAACTGATGGAATGCGAACCACCAGGTGCTGCTGCAAAACCTGAAAATCTGTAACCGGAAGAGGAACGAGAACCAAAATGTTCCTGCAAATATGCTTCCTGGAAAGTTGTCAAAAATGGTAATTTAAATTCAAATATAATTTAAAAGTGTTTGTTTAAGTTTTTAATTTTTAATCCGTCATGAAATAGCCGTCTGCAAAGTTTGATCAATAGACATTTACCAGATTTTGACCTCGTGCTTCTAATCCAAAAGTTTCATGCGAATGCATCATTTAGTGGCAGCGTATAATGGCGGTAGCATATTTTCCGATGATATTGCAATGAATTGTAACGGAAAGTGTCAAGGGTTCAAATCCACTTGAAAGCAAAAAAAAATTCTGATTGCAAAAAATGAAAAAAAAAAACTCCTACTGATTGTTGCCGTAGCAACAATCTCAGCTTTAAATTGAGCCACTGCTCGGGACAAGACCCATATTAATAGAATTGAAATTCACTGAGTCGGCTATCCTGTATAAATGATTGTGATATTATCATTATATTCAATATTATAAATTATTATAAACCCTCATTACAATCATATTTTAAAGACAAATTTGTTCTTCTTCATATCAGGCGACCAGTCTTCGTAACAAAAAATTCTTGTTAAACGGAATTTCGAAAACAGTATTTTCAAAGACTAATTAGTTCAATTATTTTCCATTTTTCAACAAAAGTAGGGTTAAAAGTTAATTTTGAGTTTAATAAAAAAGAAAAAAAAAAGTGATATTTAATAAGAAACTATTACTGTAAGAAGATGTTTTCAGATGTATTTTTCCTCGGTGGGACTTTTTCTGGCGTTTATTTTTTACCAAATTTTTCCAAGAATTTTTTTCCGAGGATCTTTTTTTTCCAATTGCTTTTTCCCTGACACGAAAAAAGTGTCTATCTTTTCTTATCATTTCTGCATACGTGCTTGCATTTATATACTAGCTAAATATTAAATTGAGGTATTTTTTTCTATAGAAATTTAAGAAGAAAATGTTATGCAAAAAGATAAGAATATTTTTTTTAGTGGCACCTTAACTTTTTAGTGCCTACTTAACTATTACAATCCATGCAAGTATGTCACAAAATTTTTTGTATATCTAATGTTTAACTATAAATTCCCTTCGGCTTTACGAAAATATAGGAAAAAGTACGTTTGCATTCGTTGAAGATGTTTTTTTTTCATGTATAATTTTCAAACCAAACCCTTAAACATCACCAAAACTCCACACCCTTAAATACCAGAACAGCCTCGAATTGTTAAATATAACCAAAGTCCACACTGTAAAATATCACCACAACCCCACATATTTTAAACATTTACGTCCATTACATGGCAAAAAATTGCCTTCCCAATATTCCAAATTGCTTATGATTTATTATGGCCTAAGCTTGATAAAAATCGTTTACTTACATCTCTTGTGCTTGCTTTTTTATAACAAACGAATTTGTATAAAAGCTTTGTATGATATCTATTCTTATATGGAAGAGCATGTTTCCCCATATATCTGAAATGTCAAAACAAATTCTACTCATTAGAGAGATTTTATGATATAATGCATTAATTTATTCCAAAGATTATTTGATTCAATGGCTATGTATTTATTTCAACAGAATACAAACGATGCAAGGAAAGATTATTTGTATAGAACATTCCATCATTGTTATTGCCTTTTCTTGCTAATGCTTTGGGGAATGGCGATGTATTATTCTATATCTTTATACACAATTTGCAATTGAGCAATGTTTTTCAATTGCTAAATAAAAATTTATTACGAATTATTACTAAATCCTGATTTCTCAAATCAAAACACTCATGTGTTTCGTTTTATTTGAATTTAATTTCATAAAGTTGTAAAAATTTTATTCAACAATGTCACACAAAAGTAAAAGAAAAAGTATCAAAAAAGAGAGTACAGGTAGAGATATACAAATATCACAAAAGAGAGTACAGGTAGAGATATACAAGTATCATAAAAGAGAGTACAGGTAGAGATATACAAGTATCATAAAAGAGAGTACTGGTAGAGATATACAAGTATCACAAAAAAGAGTAAAGGTAGAGATATACAAGTATCATAAAAGAGAGTACAGGTAGAAATATACAAGTATCATAGAAAAGAGTACAGGTAGAGATATACAAATCAAGGCTGGTTTCTCATGAATGCTTTTTGATATAAGCTATAGTTTTAAAAGAACAGTTATATTTTGGTGATTCTTACAACTTGTTCTATATAAATACCCCTGCAGATTTATGCGAAGTTATTCCATATCGTATATTCCATATTAACTTTAGATATTTTAAGTCATTTAAAGTTCCTTTAGAATAGAGCTACCAAAGAGATCAATAATATAGCGAGCTTGGAAGCTCATTGACAATGTTTAAGGAAAAATGAGATGGCACAATAGTCAAAAATGTCCCTAGCCTTTAATAAATTATATTAAAAAAAAAAAAAATGGTGAGGCATTTTCATCACATTTAGAAAAACTCATAATTACCTAATTTTTTTTTTTTTGAAAAACAAACGACTTTTTTATGAGATCGTGATAATTGCTAACTTCAACAGTCATAGATTAGATGTAAACAGAAAAAGAGAGTGCTAGACTTTTTGACAAATTTCAGTGTTTAAAAATTTGTGTAACTTAAATATTAAGCCAGTGCATTTAGCTAATTTATAGATTAAGTTTTCAATGTTCAAAATATTGGAAGATCAATAAATATTCCTACACTAAACATTTAAAAGTTTGAATTGTATTAAGTTTTATGTAGAAATCATTAGTTAAGCTAACATCTGGTTGTCTAAAAGCTATTATTAAGAAAATTGGCTCGCCCTTAGTCATCCGACTATTAATTTCATTTCAGCTTTAATACGTTTACTATCAAAACTATACCTAATAAATAAACAAGAAATAAAGTTAGTATCATCAGCAAAAGGAAAACTGTGCCATGATTAAAAATATTGCGTAAATCAGTAATGAAAAATGAAAAAATATTTGAGTCAAGAGTTTAACCTTAGAGATTTCAACACACAAAAATTTTTTTTGTACTGTCATTTAAAAAAGATATGATTAAGTCATAAAAAAGAAATACTAAAAACTATTTATGACAAGAAAATTAATTTATAGAATATTTATCACATATTTATACATATCACAACTGTCTCGCTGCCGTTATTCGTGAAAAACTTCAACATACTCTAAAAGGGAGAAGAAACTACAGAATATATGTCATAACCGTCAAGCTGGTGACTAAATTGACATACGAAATATTTAAAAATTATACAAATAATGACAGTTAAAAACACCATATTGTAACTGAAAAATGAGTTGCTAATGACAAACTTTATCCTACCCTGAAAGATGGTTCAATGAAAACAAGATTAGATCGAAACAATAATTAGAAAAACACATTATTAAGGCTTGCGAAAATGCTTAACAAATCATGATAAAAAATAAAAGAATGCTTGTCATCTAAATATATAACGCATAGTAAGGGCCCAAAAGTCAGCAAAACGTGTTCCGTGCGATTAGCAAGTTACAAGCAAATATTATACCTCTTTATAAAGCTTATACTATCACAGGAACATAAATTTAACACTGGCCAAATTTTTTTGGACAAAATTCACTTTGGAAGTGAATTTTGCAGGGCGGAATAGCAAAACACTTAAAATCATAAATTTGACGATATACTAACGCTACTTTCAATAATATAGGGCCTATAAAATGCTTTTCGGAAAAATAAAAAATAGGGCTAGAGTTGAAATATATATTTTACAGACAAAAATAATATTCTGGTCTGTAAATTTGAAAAGGGTGCATTGAGAATGTATAAGCTAAAGCGACAGTGACAACTACCAACATCGTGTCATTGGTAAAAATCACAACTATTTTACATTAATATTTCAAAAGCTGCGGCTCGGTAGACAAATTAGAGCATACAATACTAATAATAACATACATCTTTTATTTTAAAACAATATTATTTTTTCTGTTTCTAAAAATATATCTCAATCAAAATATATCTATATTATTCTTTACCCTATAAATGACAGAAAACTTTATCTTTCTATTTATATTTCAAAAAAACAGTTTTTCAACACAAATGTTTGAAAATACCATAAAACTAGTCTGTCTAGTCACATCCAGTTATAACATGGAAAGGACTGCTTTGCCTAAACCTGAACCCAATATTTTGTGTATAAATTGCAGTTTGTTCGAAAGGAGACGCTACTAGTTTCATCATAGTAGTACACGAAAATTACCAAAACAATTGTATCAGAAAGTGCTCTAAAAGGATATCTCCTGTAGCATCAATCGCATCCAGAACAATAACTGTATCAGCTCCTTAATGAGAGTAAACTTTCAGCTCTTCCTCAAGTTACAGAATGCTTAATATGCAAGTATTTTCATATACAACCATGTAGTTAACATTCAACTGCTTTTTGAGTTTTCCCGTTAAATAACTGGTCAGTTCACTTTTTGGTTTATTAGAATATAAAAAGTGTTCTGATATAAGGCGACAAAGTTTTGTAGCTTCGCATACCTTATAATGAACGGCTTACCCTTGTTTCGGTTTAAGTCTGGTATTTTTTATGCAATTTCTCCTCGTAGCAGTCAAGCTCAATAGAAACTTCATCAAACGCAAGTGATTCGAGTTCAAATGTCTTGATAAAATGTTTTGCCTACTTTAGCAATTTTTTTATGTAAAATCGGTTGACCAGCTCCATCATTAGCCATTAGTTATCTTGGCTCCGAAGTTGATTGCTAAAATCGGATATTCTTAGTCAATATCTTTCTAAATTTTATAGAAACAATTGATTTATCTGATCTCCAGTGCAGTGTTCTACCTGTAGCGAAAAAAAAAACCATAAGACCCAAGTTAAATTTCTAAATCAATATCGAGTCGTTTTCTCGAAGGGATGGATATTTTGGCCATGAGTTTTCTTCCTTCACTAACATGTAAAATTTGCTTGCCTGTTGTGACATTAACACTTTTAACATTAAGAGTGGAATCGATAATTTTTTCATTACTTATGGTATTCCACACCAAATTTTCCCCTTTTTGTTTTTATGGAATGAACTCGTTTGGTTTTTCTTTGCCTACTTAATTTACAGTTAAAAAAACTTTTGGCTGTTAAATTTGGCAAAATTTTAATCGTAAGTATATTGAATACATTGTCACGCTTATCAAAAACGATTTTGGGAATCTATAATACATCCGAAATTTACACGATACTGATTCCTATTTTTTTGTTCTTTGAGCAAGATAGTTGATGATGTTCGTAGATACTGGTCATTTACTCCGACGGTGTCACAGAAATTTTGACAATGTTTCCTAACTTGGTAGCAATTA
>JAUZNK010041641.1:0-17080 GCA_035046665.1 Euphysa ruthae | reverse complement strand
AGTTATACCTTGAAAATGATATTGGAAATATTGAAACATGTCGGTAAAATTTAAAAATGTTGTAATTTTTCTCAAAGTTAAATATTTTATTATAAATAACTCTCTCAAATACTTTTGAAAAAACTGGAAGTAAAGATATAGTTGGATAGTTTGATGCGTAAGTACGATCATCATTTTTAAATATTTGATTTACTCTAGCAATTTTAAGCAGATCGGAAAAAATCTTATCGTTACAGATTTATTTAAAATATAAAAGAAAGCTTTCGGGATACTGTTAACTTTTAATGTGTTAACTCTATAAGTAATTAAATGTGGTCACGGTGATAAATATGAAGGAATCAGAGGTTTGCTTCATGATTTCTAAGATATCATAGGGGGTTATTCGTAGTTTTCCTGTAAACAATCAAAATCCATTGAAAATAACTAAAAGTTTTTAGTACGTAAACAATTTTCTAGTATTGATATATTTGTTGTGTTATTGTTATATACTTTTTAGTGCATAGCGGTTTAGTTAATTAATTAATACATATTTATATACATTGATGCCTGGGTAGCTCAGTTGGGTTCAAATCCATGTATCACCCGCTTAGCTTATGAGTAGCCCTTCGTTGCCGTAAGTTTTGAGTTTTAAATCTTTTTTACCTTCCTGCTTCTTGTTCACGAAGTAACTTAAAAAAAGAAGGAGAGAAAGTTATTAAAAACATTGAAATGTTTGTTAACCTTATTTAATAATGAAGAATATCAGGAAGTGTTTGGATGAAAACAATGTAAGGGATGTTACGTTGGGGTGCGATGAATTAGCATTGAGCTGCAAGAAAACGTAAAAGCAGTAGAACGGGAATAGGAATGACGTGCAAGAGAATATATAGAAATAATGTAATGAAATCGTAAATTAAAATTCACTCGACTGGTAAAACTACTTTTTAGACATCTTTTTATCATTTTTGACTCCAGCAACAGTAAAATTAACAAAAATAAAATATAACTGTAGTAAAGAATGGAACCATGGAGTATTCAATAAGAAAACTAAACAGCGACACTTAAATAATTAAGTTTTTCTCGTTTTTAAAGAAACTAAAACAGCAAATTTTAATCGATAATGAAAAAATTTAGATGTACAAAACATATATTTTTACGAGAGAACTATTATTCTTACAACGGAATTATTAGGTATTCTTTATGAAACTAAAACACCTGTTTTAAAAATATATGCAAATAATGGCGTATTTAATATACAGGCCATGTCACCGTGTGTGCTGTTTTCAAAACTGGAGGAGAAATAATTTTCAAATAAAAACAAAAAAAACGCAAAAAAAGCGGTTTGGTGATGCAATGCGTTTTCCAAGTTTACGTTTTGAAACACTTTTAATTACAAAATAGTGAACGTATTTTTAGTTGTTCTTTTTAATTAAAACAACAATGATTAGGGACAGAAAATATTGTGTTACTTACTGTAATGGGAATCATGGTGATATAAACAAAGAGAAAATATTCAGTCTTCCACAAGTAGAACAAGAATGTCAAAAATGAGTGGCTATAATACCAAGGGATAATATTCCTAATTCTAAATATGTAGTAGTTTGTGAGAGGCACTAACCTGAAGTTTACCCTAACATATTAGATTACGGAAAAATAAACTGCTACCAACACAGCCTCCTTCAACAAGAAAAGTCAAAAAAATTGTAGCTGAATCGGGAAATGTGATCAAAGATGTATAGGAAAAATTTATGAAGACAGTTACAATTATGGATATTAAAAATTTGAGCGATGTAGTTACCACCTGTGATTTTCCTAGAATAAAATTGCATAAAAATATTCCTGTGACAGTTACTTTTATCCAAGCAGTAAAGTTTTGGGATGGTACAGGTGTACTAAAGTTCTAGTAAAAATTAATGAAGCCTTCAAGTTTTAGTCATTTCACAGTGATAATAATAGTATCATCACGACTTAGTCAGAGGTTATACAGAGAGGAAGCAGCTCGAATATTATTTTTTTATTGTTATTTGTATGATTTGAATAATTTAGTGCCTAAAAATAAAAAAAATAAAATGTTATTAAGCAGCGGCAGCTTCTTGCCATGGATAACAACGTATACCCAAGTCAGGGAAATAAAATACGAGATCGGAACAGTTGTTCGAGCGTTTGAAAATTTTGCACTTTCCGGATATTTGTATCAAAGACTAGCAGTTGATTTTGAGTTACCAAGTATAACGACTTTATCGTGGTTCGCATTTACATAATTGGATATATTGTTCGCAAAGATGACAAACGATCAGAGCGATCATATTTTTATTATGAAAGTAATGACAATTTTTTGAAGGATCTGAATTGTGGTGGTCTTCATATTCCAGATGATGTAGCATGTCAGTTGATGGTATGTAGCTACATAATGTTTAGAGTTTCAGCCGAAGTTTCCAAAAGCAACAGTTTTTATTTTCCGCATTGTCCCGCTGACATAGATAGCAATTGCAAGTTCAACCGGGATAAAGCAAACGGTACAAATGAGTACAAGCCAGGTTCAGGTCTTCCTCTAGATATTGCTATTATCATAAAAATTTTTTTGTGTGTAACGGTCAAAAAAAAAAAAAAAAAAAAAAAAAAAAAATAAAATAGAAAATGTTTTTAAGCAAACAGATTTTTTTTTAGTTCTGTAACTTTAAGTATTATTTTTTTACTTTTTTTTTTATTGTCATAATTTCAAAATGTTTACCAAGAGAACAAAAACATTTTCACAAGCTTCTATTGTTCATTGTGTGTATCAACTCTTTCTCTTCAAGTGTTCTACTATTTTTATATAAATGCTTTCAATGAAAGTGCTGGAAAAAGTATTGTTGCTCGAAATATATTTTAAAGGAGATGGAGCTAGCTTATTTATACTGTGCAAAAAATCAAGAGATATAAGATTCCCAATTCAATTGTGATTAACCTTGACCAGACCCCAAAAAAATTTGTTCCTGGTTCAAAAGGTACGATTACTAAAGTTGGATCTACAGGCATCCCGTTGCTGGAGCCAATAATATACGAATAAGAACTGGAAAGTTTGCGGTTACATTAACTGGGAGTTTTCTTCTCATCCAGTTGATTTATTGAAGGAGGACCAGTAAAAGTTTACCACGGGTTGACTTTTTGATTCATTTTGTCTCAGTGTTAATGTAAAAGTACTGAAAAGGAATGAAAAGCATTGAAAAGAAGTCGTTGAAATTTTTTAAATAAATCATTATCCCATATCTAGATAGTGAAAGAAAGAGACTTACTTAACTCGCCCATTCAACATGGTTCAAAATTTTTTAAGGTTCAAATGACGGGTAAAATAATTTGCTTTCTACATGATAATCATGTCTTGCATGAAAAAGTTCCTGCAAATATGACGTACTAATTTCAGCCTTTAGACCTGGCTGTAAGTGGTGCAGCTAAATAATCGATGAAAAAGCAGTTATTTTATCAATTGATGATGGCGTACCGGTTGAAGAGGTTGTCTTAGAATTAAAGCTTTCCGTTACGAAACCACTTCATGCATCATGGGTTATTAGACGATTACATGACATCAGATGAACGGAGGTCGATTGCTATAAATGGATGACGATGTGCTGGAATTCTTAATGTTATTGAAGAAGGCTGTAAGAATTCGTACCTTTGGATCCTTTTTTTGATATCGTCTTCTTTTTATAAGTGCCCATTTTACCGTAGTCTTCCATTATACCTAAAGAAAAATTTGTTTTCCATTACACAATTAAGCCTGATGCATATGCGGACGATGACTCAGAAGACGAATTGGGAGACGAACACGAAGTTGTTATCAAAGATGTCGATTCTGATAACAACTCAGATGACGGGAGATAGAAGAAAAGTAATATGTTTATATCATATTTATCGCTTTGTTTACTTAACTTTACTTTTTTCTTGTCAAATATTCCATAACTCACATGATGTTTTTTTTATTTCATACACAGCTTGAGTGGTAGTTATTCTCGGGTCCTGTGTTACCTGTAACATCCATGTGTTCATTTTAGACCACCCTGGTCCCCCCTATACAGGTCACTTCAAAAAAAATTTTGCATTCGAAAAAATTAATCCGAACTAACTTTTCTCATATCCTTCATTCACAAAAATTAATCTGCGCGAACTTTTCTCATGACCGTCATTCACGAAAGTTAATCCGCGCGAGAACTAATCCACGCAAAAGTTTATCCAACTAAGGTACGTAATGATGCAAATCCATATATGTATCAATTTCGTAAATTAAAATTAGAATTAATTCATTTTACTGTTGTGAAATAATATTAATAATATTAATAATATTCATGCACTTAATTGACTTGCACAAACTTCCACCGAGTGCATGTCCGAGGTATTAATCACGCTGAGGAGATCTTCTGAAAGAAAAAAAAAAATTGTTTTAAAAATGTGGCAGCGAGAAGTGGAATCTTAAACAAGTTACAAAATAGTCCTTTTGAATTAGCTTCATATGATATTTTCAAGGTTCGACTAAGTAATTAGAACAAATTTTATATACTAACAAATTATGCATGTCACTACCACTTATCGAAAAATTACTGGTTAAAAAATTCAATAAACGAAATACAGCTTTTTAGAAAAAAAATATGCTCTTGTTATTTGCTGTCCATGATATTTATAACGAGTATATTTTGTTTTCTGTTTTTAATATGTTGTATTTATCTCTGTTCAAATTGAACCACCGTTCAATTTGATGAATTTTTATTTTATTTCTTACTACTTTCCCAAGAGAAAGGGGAATTATACGAAAATATGAAACACTGCGATATGCCAGCAAAACTGGGATCTGTGAGGCAGAAATGAAACAGGGAGAAGTCAACTTTAAAACAATCTTTGACGACCAATTAATTTATTGCTACTATCTAAATGTTCACATTAACTTGATACACATCGCAATATTGAGTAGCGCAAGAAAAAACTTCCCAGCTTCTTTCAGGGTAGTATTTGTTTTCCTTGGTTGTTAAGTTGGTTCCTGTAAATCTTCAGGCGTTTCTTGTTTAATGTCAAAGTATTCATTTTACTTTGCCTAAATAGGGGTATTATTGTATATTAATATGTGGCTCGTAGAATTTATAATCCTTCTTATCTGGTTCTTGTCTTATTTTTGATTCTTTGTTGCTGAGAATATTTAATAAATTTCGTCCCCATCCAAACTATTTTTTTATTTGAATTGTTTATAGAACCTCATTTATATACAATTTTTTTTTACTCCTTTTTTATATATCTTATATTTTAGATTTCAATAATGACAAAATTAAACCTAGAGGCTTACACTTTATCTCATTTCTTATTAAAGTTGTTTCTTATATTTTATATAATAAAATTTTATCAGTCACTGCATTAGTTAAATAATTATTGTCTACGATTTAAAAATTCAAAAACAGACCTATTACAATTTATATATAAAAACATTAAAATAAAAGAAACTTCTTATTTAGACAAGTATGAAAATGTTTATAAAATATTATGTAAAAATGGTGTAAGATTTAGATAATTAAAAATACAAAATTATGCATGACAAAATCAAAAATTGGTAAGTTTTACCAAACTGGTAAGTCATTGATAGCAGAAAGAAACATTTTCTATACTGTTTATCCATCTTTCGGTAAATCTACTAGATCAAACTTTGTGGTTTTCTTTGATAGCGACTAAGTTTTACTTGATATATTTATTGATAGTACTGGACAAGTATAAAAGAATTTAATCACAAGTCAATGCATAATTTTTGGAAATTGTTAGGCGAGACTAAATGATGTTTTCAACTAACATCTATCACTTTAGCAAACATGTTTAGCTCTTAAACTTTTTAATGCTTTGCCTCGTTTTTTAAACATTTGCAAAACAAGAATCTTGGACAAAAATTACACCTTTGATTTAAAACATTCAGGGACTTTGCAACTTCCATTTCCTTCTTCTCGCTATCATTTTTGGTATTTGCAGTATAAGTATAAATATTTTTATTCTAGATATGCATTTTCAAAGGATTACCCATATCTTAAAACTATTGAATCGAAACACAACCCTGGTGTTACTGTTGGAGGAAAAGCTCTTTCTGAAAAAGACAAAAAAATGATAAGAAAACTATACGCACAAGAATGTAGTAAAATTTTGTCAAAGACAAGTACGTCTACACCAATCAGAACAGCCACGATTCCACCTACTACAACACATTCAACAACAATAACAACAACTGCCGTTCCAAGTATAGCAAAGACTATACAAACTACAAAAACTACAAATCCAACGACAAAATCCACCACTGATAATAATACAAACACCACATCAGCTAAAACATTAACTACATCCACTGCAACAACAACTATAGCAACTATTCAACCAACAATAACAAAGACAAATCCAGCTATGAAAAGTACCACGCCAACCTTAACTACAACCGCAGAAGCTACTTTAAAGGCCATTCCAACCTCACCATCTACCACACCAACTACCAAGACGACCATAACAACGACTACTACCGCTAGAACAGCTACAACGTCAGCTGTTACAACGACCATACCAATTACAACAACAATGTTCTCTAAAACAACACAAACTACTGAGCGAAAAGGTAAGGGTTAAAAATATAATTGCGGTATGGTTAAAGACTTCAAACTTGGTTACAACATTTGTCTATCTACAGGGTTCAAAAACTGAAATTATTGTTTTAATCATATGTATTTTAGTCGGGATATCACCTTTTAAAATTGAGGACATGACTCTTAAAAGGTGAAAAGTTAGAAAAAAAAAGTTAATTTAAACGCAAGAAAAATATTTAAAAATCTGAAAATAATCGTTTCAGAAACAAATTCTTGAAAATGCCGTGAACCATATGACCCCAATAAGTATTATTAGGATTAAGTGACGGGCAACCTTTATTTTTTTTATGTTGCTTTGACAAACGTTGTTGTTTTTAAGACGAAGGTTTGAATAATAATAAATTTTCATTTATTTTTGAAATTAATTTGTATAACGGAGTTTCTGAAATGATTTTTGAAGCTTGTGATATTCACGCCATTTACTTTTTTGTTAAGTTCAATATTTGATTAAAACGCCAAATTGCGATTTTCTTATTGATCGTTGATAAGGCAACATGTGTTGTTTACAATTGTTACCAAAAGAAAACTTTCAGTTATAATTTTAACAATAAATTTTTAGCGAAACTTCATGTTTTGTAAATTTTGTGTTGCTAGTCTTGTGAAGTGGGCGACTTAAACAGCAAAATAATCATTTATTTACACAACAAAATCAAAACTCATGCGGTATTAAGAGAATCAATCACGCATAAAAGGAAAAATTTACCTAGCAAACAGAAAACAATACATTTGTTATAACAATAATGGTTTTACAGAGTTTTGTAATATCATTCGTGGGTTTCCTCAAGGATCCATATTAGGTCCATTATTTTTTTAATAAACTTAAATAAAAATTTACTTCATAATTTACTAAACCATAGCATTAATATTTTTCATAGCACAAATTTCTCTTTTTCTGAAAAAAATTTAGACGAATTATTTGGATAAATGAATATTGAGCAGAATAAAATTTCGTCTTGTTTAAGGCCTACAAACTATCCTTCAATGTCAAAAATCGAAGTTTTCTCTCTTTCATCAAAACAAAAATTAAAGTATCTTCACAAATGATTTAACGATGTTAAACTTACTAACATTGTTATTAAAAAGGTTATGTAAAAAAATTTCTTGGTGTATTAATTGACGAAATTAAGATTACTAAAATTGTAAAAGTATACTCCAAAAATTTCAAAGAGTATTTGGATCTTATATACAAAAAGACCCATGTTGAATAAATTGGTACTAAAATAGAATTATTTGCAATTTGTGTACATTTATTTAAATTATGGGAAGATAGCCTGGGCCAGCAAGTATAAATCTAAGTTAGAAGTTTTATATCTTCATGAAAAACACGCCGTTCCTTTAATCAATTATCAGAACAGCTTCATTCATCCTGTTTAATACAACAAATAACCTAAATAAATCCGTTGATAAAAACATATTTTATACAATAGTTTCAAAAAGAAAATCAGGTAGAAAATCGGTTATCAATGATAAAACCCAAATGGTCTTAAACGAGGTTCTCGTGCTATAACTGAAATTATACAGTTAGGTAGACCAGAAAAATTTAAAAGTTTATTCTTAGATATTTTATATCGAAAAAAGTTTATTGTTCGTTTTTGTTTATGCTGTATATTTCTTAAGTAGCAGAAATGATAGAAATAATAATAATGATGGAAATATCGCTTTTTCGTAGTATGCCAAGACTTAGGTTATTGTGGAAACCTCCTCTTTATGCAACCGGATGATCGTAAAAGAGATTGTGGTGCAGGATCCTGGTATTGGGTATTTTGCGAGAAAACGTGTGAAATCTGTTCAGACAATGTCAAAACAACGACAGTGATCCCAAAATCAAGTGCCACATCAACAACGGCCACCAAGACACCAAAAAGAATAAAAAAAACAACAACAACAAGAAAGTTAACAACTATAGCATCAAAAAAAACGACAAAAAAGAAAGCCACAACAGATGTAAAAACAAAGAAGAAAACAACAACAAAAAAACCACCAAGAACAAAAACGACGACGAGAACTACCTCTAAAACACCAACAACAATAACGATGACGCGAACTACCTCTAAAACACCAACAACAATAGCGACGACACGAACTACCTCTAAAGCACCAACAACAATAGTGACGACGCCAACTACCTCTAAAACACCAACAACAATAGCGACGACGCGAACTACCTCTAAAACACCAACAACAATAGTGACGGAATCAAAAACTTTAACAGGTTTTAATTTTACTTTAAGTGGGAAAAGTGTTTCACAAAAAAAAAAGATAAATTTATTATTTTTACTCTATTAGTTATTATAAAATTAAACTCTCATAGCTCAAAAAACATTCAAATAAATTCATAATATTCTTAAAATATAGAAGAAGCAACAAGACTTTTTTTTGGAGGTTTTCTTAATCTCATACAACTCCCTTACATGCTAGGCTAGCTTTAGAGCAGGGCAGCACTGTCAATTCATGTTTTTTTTTTTTCCTTGAAATAAATCTCGTCTATCGGCACAAATATTTTTATATAATTCTTGAAAGAAAATCTTAATGATGTTTCTTAAATTCAAAACACATGCATCAAAAAACAATGATTTCTCTATTGATTTAGAATTAAAATCGAATTTTTTTTTACAACGTTCATGTAAAAGGCACCTCTGCTCTTATAACTTAGAGTATCTGAGAAGCATGACAATGAGTAGTGTATTTTGAAGAAAAAAAATCTTTCGTTTACAATGACAGTAGTTAAAAGGAAAATTTTTATATAATCAGGCCACAAAACGGCAAGTTTGATATCTATATTGACACTTTGTTACGTTTAGATTGTAAGGATAAAGGATATTGCAGGCACCTCTTATCAATGAACCCTGCCGATCGTGAAAGGGATTGTAAAGCAGGTTCCTGGTATAAAGAGTTTTGTAAAAAAACGTGTGGGCTCTGCAATAACAACGCACAAACAACAGCAACAACTAAAATAATGACAAATAAAATGACAACGATGTCATCTACAAAAATCTCGGTGACATCAACTTTGACAGCAACAAAGATACCATCTTCGATAAAGACAACGATACCAACTTCGACAAAAACAATGACGATACCAAATTCGACAATAACAGCAATACCAACTTCGACAACAACAACGAAGGGAACAACAATGAATCTTTCATCAAAAATTTCAACAATGCCAATTGTGACATCGACTCCGATAGCGACACAAAATCTAAGAAATACTGAAGAAACGTCAACAATCACGGAAACCACGACTATGACAGAGTCAACAAAAACGACTAAAATCACTACCTCCACTTCAACAGAGACTAAAAAAGGTTAATATTTTTTAGTTTAGATATTCTACAATAAAAATTCCGCTGTAGTATAGTCCGTAATAGTTCGACTATATTTGTATCGACTGGTGTCGTATTCTGCCGAGCACCTTTTTAGCGGAAAATTAATTATCAGACAATTGCTAAAGTTTGCCATTTTTTCCATTAAAATTTTGAGGATGATTTTTGACACACTTACTCAAATTTTATTACGAGATATCCAGGGGGTTATCATTATATGTACTTTGCTGTAAACTCTATTGATAGAACATTTATTCTTAGGTAAAGTAAGGATTAGTATTGCGTCGTATTTTTAATTGATTTCAACATTGTGTTTATTACTCTAAAGTGTAATTGAGAACCCTGACAAGGTGTAATATATGCTCCCGCGCGTTTTTGTAAGAATTGCGTGATTGAAAATCTAAAAATATCTTTGAAATAGGGAAAACAAACCTATTCAGTTTAAGAAAAAGTAAAGAGCTGAATGAATTTTTGTATTGATCAGCAACTGATGAATTAAATTTAATTTCCAGTAGACAGGATGTTTGTTTTGGTTATATCACAAAACTTAAAAACAACCTATTGAAAAGTGACACAAAAAATAATACTGAAATTTTAGCTGTAGTTTTGCGACTCCTTTATTATTTAGCCATATAAAAAAAGTTTATAAAAGTTATTTAAAAGTATAAGTATAAGCATATTATGATGCAGTTATTTGCTAAGTTCGAATTAGAAATATCACAAACAGACTTTTTGTTAAAGCTATACCAGTTAAATAAATCTGATTTTTATTTTGCGAGAAAATTTTGCCAAAAACAATGAGTATTTTAAAAAAAAATCTTTTTGCGTGTTTAGAGTGCACCAATAAGAGTAACTGTTCATACCTGGAAAGAAAAAGCCAACAAGAAATTGATTTAGAATGTAGGACGGGTCCCTGGTATCGCAAAAACTGCGCAAAAACCTGTGGATGTAGAGGGCAATGAAAACTGGTTTTCGACAATTTTTGGATCCAGATGAAGAGTAAAAATGCTCGATGATTTTTTCAAGTGAATGAACCTTAATAATTTTAACTTTTATTAATTTAATTTAGACTTGTAATATTAATATTAATACGAATATTTATTATCAAATAATATAATGAAAAACGAAAACTGAGTAAAATATTCAATCCAACTCCTGACAGTTTTAACTATTTTGACAATGTATGTATTTAATGAGCAAAGTGAGTGCCAAAACTGCTTATTTGATTTGATAGGCAACTTTGGCTGTTGTAATCTGAAATTATTTGCTCGCTAAAATTTTTTCTAAATACAAATCTTTATATCAAGTACCATGATTGTCATCAATAAACTATTTAAATTTTTGGTAGATTTATCTTCATTTAAAAATGTAAAAAATATAATCATATCTAATAATAAAGATTACAAAGCGAATACAATATAATGAAAAGTTTTGAAACACAATCGAAAGTTCAAAAGTAATTACAAAGAAATGCCTTAAAAATATTTCATTGAAAATATGCTGATATAGAGTGAATTATTTCCGTTCGCAAAGGCGATATAAAGGAGTGGGCTTATTTTATAATTCAATTTAAACTCCCACTCAAGAAATCCCCACCCAGAAAACACCTGCCTGAAAAATTCCCATCCGGAAAATTCCCGCCCTGGTATATTCCCACTCGACGAAACCCCACCAATATTTTCTCTATTTTGTCTTGACCTTTTCCATAATTTTAGCAACTTTTTGACACGAGAAAACCTTTATGAAAATTTGTTGAAAACTCTCTGGGTACCTTTCCACAAAGATTTCCTATCGTCGTCGACACAGGTTAATAAGGCTGATAAAAATCAAGAAGACATATCCCTTGATTTTTATCGACCGTATTTGCAAAATGCAAAGTGGTGGAAATGGGAATTCCAACTCAAAAGCATATTAAACTTAAACGTATAATTTTATTAAAAAATACCTACTAATGATAACCATAATATTATTTTACAGTCTGTCAGATACAGCCTCCCCTTAAACAACACTACAGTAGTCCAAATATCATTGTAACCATTTAGTTCATGCTTAAACTAGAAAGTCGCCTATATTTTTTCAACTGATTTTCCGACGATATCGTTAAAAAAAGTATATAAGTAAAGTGATAGACATGATTTATTCTAGTTAATGTTAAATAAAATTACGTTAATAAATATACCTACATGTAGCATTGCAACAACAGAGTTAAAATTTACTTCAATACAAATACACAAAAAGGTTTTGTATTTAGATTGAATTAAGAAGTCTCAGGGCTTTACGTTGGAATTATTATAACAAAACAGGTTATACCTTTTATGCCAAAATAACAGCTGATACAAGTCAATTTTAAATAGACAGCAGGTGTTTCTTTGTTTGTTTGATACAAGTGGGTCGTTTTCTTTTTCTCTTGAAAAAATTAAATGGTTAGAAAATGGAGTATTCAACAACAGAAAGGGGAAATAGAAAATTAATAAAAGATGGGTGTATTTATGTATTTATAAAAATATTAAGGTGTAGAGAGACACAATGTAATGCAGCCCTCAAGTTGCCTATATTAGACGAATATATAGGAATGAACAATGCCCATACTCATCGATTATAGCAAACGCAAACTGAGGTAGTTTAAGTTAAAGCCGCTATAAAATAATGGACCGAAACTATAGAGGAAACGATACAGAAAATCTTAGGAACTTCTGTAAACAGTGTTTCAGAAGGAGCCGCCGTAATCATGCCATCGGTAGGAAGCTTAAAAAAAAAGATTCGGAACGCAAGGTCGGGTCGTAATATGCCTCCAAATCCTTTTACTAGAGATGCATTTCCAATCCTTCCTCAACAATACCAGAAAGCTATAACTGAGGAGAGTTTCCTAGTTTTTGATAGTGAAGTAAGATGGAACATTTAAAGTATGCCCTGAGCTTTTTTTTCAACTCTACACAGTACATGGGCAATGTAATAGACGAATTTTCCCGTGTGCATACGCACTGCTCTTTAAAAAAACAGAAAGTACATATCCTCGTTTTTTCAGAGAACTCATTAATCGAATTAATAATCAAAACCACATTGATGTATTAGTCGACTTTGAAATGGGTGCAATAAGCACCATTCAAGCAATAAATAATCAATTTGATGTAAAAGGTTGCTATTATCACCTATCGTCGAACATATGGGAACATGTACAAAATTTAGGTCTTCAGCTAAGGTACAACGATAATCAGGATTTTGCTTTAAATTTATGAATGCAGTGCGCTCTTGCTTTTCAACCTTCTGCATACGTTATAAAAGGGTGTGATGACTTAGCTGATTACATTAGGGAAAATTAAAATCAAGATGTTAATGAGCTTCTTGATTGTTTTGAAGACACCTACATTGGTCGGTACAAAAGAAATGCACCACAACGGCCACCCATGTTTTCTATTCAGATTTTGAGCTTATTTCATCGCACTGAAAATGAGCTTCCAAGAACAAACAATAATATTGAAGGGTGGAATCGTAGTTTTTAATCCTATGTTTCACCATGCCACCCTTCTTTTTGGAAAATTTTGAGTGCTTTGAAAAACGAAAAAAATCTCATCAGGGTGTCCATTACACAACATCTTGTTGGACATCAGCCACCTGCTCAAAAACGACGATACTTGGGCTGTATTAAAAGAATCCTTAGAATAGTTCATGAATGAATAATTCATGACTATCCTAATAGCTCAAAATCTCGGATTATAGAACTTTTTTAAAAGAACATTTATCAGTCATTAATTTTATAGATTGTTCTGTCGTCTTATTAGGTATATTTTTGAATCCTTTTTTTTAAAATTTATGATCTTACGTTGATTCAAAATTATTTAAATTGCTTCTGTTGTTGTTGTTTAGTTACCCGCCTTCTATTCCTTCGTGAAACATAAGGGGCGTTCGACTGTAAAACAGATGACTGATCTTTTAATGGACGACTGAAATTATTAGGAATAAATTTCTCTGTTTTTCAAAGATAAATATATATATCTCAGAAATCTTTCAGATCAAAATTTTTTATAAAAAATAGAAATATTTTTAGTCATTTTTTCAAAATAATATGCTTATAAATTTAGTAAAAAAAAAAAAAAAGATTTTATATACGTCAAATGTTTGACAAATATTTTGGATTTGATACAACAATACAGAAAGATTTTGAACAAAAACCTAACAGCAAAATCAGTTGAGAAAAATCCTGCCAAAATTAAGTTTGTTCTTTGTTTTAGACAAAAACGCTTATTTGCAATTTTTTTTTACATAAAAGTAGTAGAAATAAAGACATTAAATTAGTTTAATAAAACAAAATCTTTTTTAAATTTATTTATTGGTGGGAGTTCACCAGGTGGGAATTTATTTAGGTGGGAGTTTACCGGGAGTTTTCCAAGTACAGTAGTAAGTAACTATGTTTATTTTGCACAATATTCTTGTGCTAGGTTAATAAAAGGCTGTCAATTCATCCATCAAGGTTTGATGCTAATTTTGATTGAGTTTACATATTTGTTTCTTGTCCCAAAACTACTTTGAAAGTTACGGATGGGTTTTTAAATGTCCTATGTCTTAATCTAGCAAGTCTCGTTGATGAGAATAACTTTAGCGAAAGCCAAAGAATTTGTTAATACCAGAAGATTACCATTTATACAGAAAAAATTAAAATAAAGCATTAAAAAACCTTAAATAAACACTTTGTAAATATTTTAACCCGCATGGAAGTTTCAAACTAGATAGCCCAAATTAAAACCGAAGTCCTTTCCAAATGCTAACAAAATCGTTGTTCAAGTTAAAGTCAAGATCTAATAACAGAAAAAAAGTCATATTTAGTAAATTATTCGGTGAAGTTTTTTTACAAAACCTATTTTAATAGTTAGATAAGGCAGTTGCATGAATATCTGAATTATAAATCCTAATATTAAGTCTATACATCTTTTGCAGAGAAATATAGTTTTTTTACTCGTTGTAAACTAAATTTTTCTTAAAACAGCTTGCTGTTTCACAAAATTTAGATTAAGCTTGTTCAGGTTGTTTTTCTTTGTACTTACGGTTACGCCGGAAAGAAACAAAAACGAAACTTCTAAAACAATTACGAAAAAATGCCTTAAAATTATTTCATTGAAAATATGCGACGAGACAAAAGCCGAAATGAAAAATTTATGGGAAAATTTGCTACCACCAAAATATCCTATTGCCTAGCTAAGTTTTGGTGACTATAAAATTTTTGTGACAAATATAATTTAAAATTTCTAATTAAACTCATTAAACGCATGTATCAAATTCACCATTTTCATTCTTGTGCAGTACTTCATTTTGATTTTGGAAGCCTCCATTTTCATGCATTGCAGTGTGTTTCGATTTCCCATTTTCTTTTTTTTCATTTATTTTATTGTTTTTGGTATTGCTGTTAGCGAAATAATAAGGCAGATAACTTTCATAGTATGGTAAGAAGGGGATGTATTTGCAGATTTTTGATTGCATAAACCTCTTGGGTAGAAATAACGGGTCATACACGTGTATTGAAGCAGTCTTTTTAGTGATACCATTAGGCGAAAGATTTTGTTGCCATTTAATTATTCCTCTCTCTTCTTTTGTTCCTGGCAAGATATTATCAAGCATGAATCCTGTGACTCCACCCACTGCCATGTTGGTCATAAGCAACACGCGAACTATTTCGTTGAGTTCACTTACTCCTGTAAACGGATTTATTCAATTAAGTTTGCTAATGCAAATTCATGGTTTTAAAATTTTGAATCAAGATTTTAGAATAGCATGTCATTTTAAATGTAAAAGAAACACTTCATAAATAAACTATAACCTCTTCTTTACATTCGGCTACCAAACTGACCTGAAGTTGTGCCTAACAATAAACTGATTTCTTTTTGAGATTTTACAATCATATAACTCTCATCTTCATCAGCTCTTACGATATCTTTCTCGTAATCATGAGAATTAAAGAGTGACCAGAATATTTTACAAAAAAGCATTTATGTACGGAGAGTGGTGATTATACATTTTTTTTTTTTTTCTGTATTTTATGGACATTGAAAAAAAGTTTTGGCCGCAAAAAAACCAAACTTACGTCCTGAATTTTCCAGGAATATTTAGAGACTTGTGAAAGGTTGTAAATTGTATAGAAATTTGAAATGTCATCCTGAAAAACAAATTTATTTGTATTTTTCATTACATCAAGTCTTAATTTCATCACAAAAAGTCCTAATTTGAACAGAAGTTTTACTATAACACATCACAGGGGTATTCACAATGTATAAAGATGCAGGAAACATGAAAAATAAAATAACAATAAATATTAATGGGAACTTATTTAGAAGATTGTATGTCGATTCACATGTTTCCAATAAGCCTTAGCGAAAAAAATTTTCGCTTGCTAAAAAAAAAAAAAAAAGGAAAAAAAGGAGATGTGAGACACTCTACTGTTATCTATGTTATCGATATCTGTGTCTACGATATATTTATATTTATTATATTTATATTTATATATATATATTTTCAACGAGTCAAAGTTCAGAAAATATCTATCTGAATGTTATTCTAAATTTTCTGTGAAGTTTTTTCAAAAAAAAAAAAAATAAATAAATAAATAAAAAAGGTGGAATGCAGACTGGAATAAGTTGTTTTTTAAAATATTAAAAAAAAAAAAAAAAATTATCATTTATTAAATGCTTATGCTTATAAATATTACTTAAAAATAATGTGACGGAAAAAAACGCGTCATTTCCAAGAAAAATGTAAACTCACTTACCGAAATCAATTTTCTTAGGGTTAGAGGTTACCCAGGCAGGAATTACCATTCCAAAAAATAGTGCACATCCAAGAACAAACAAATTTCGCATTGAGTTTAAACTGACAAATTGCAAAGATGAAACGCCGAAAGCGATGATCATGCCAAACAAAACACAAAGTACACCTCCTATAACTGGGTTAGGGATTGTCGCAAATAATGCACCGAATTTGCCGATAACAGAAAGAAATATCATTATACCAGCGCCACATTGAATCACTCGTATACTTCCGACCTGAGAGAGTTTAAAAAATATTATAGTATATATATATGTATATATATACATACATACATACATACATACATACATACATACATACATACATACATACATACATACATACATACAT
>JAUZNK010041630.1:1727-17081 GCA_035046665.1 Euphysa ruthae | reverse complement strand
TTTAGATGGTTCATTTATGTCCTCGTCCTTTGTCCAAAGTTATATATATATAAAAAAAATAATTATAAAAAAAAAAAAAAAAAAAAAAAACGAAAAAATTATTTAATTATATTTCTGATGATAAAACGTTTTCAGGTGTTAATCTAGTTGTAGGTTTTTAAAAATTTCTAGATCTGGCGAAATACTCAAAAGCTCTCACCACAGTCTAGTGACTGCACAATTGGTTACACTCATTGATGTTAAGTGTTCATGGATAATTTCCTTCTTTCGATTGAAGTCTAAGGCAAATAAACATCGTGTAACTTCTTCAAATCCAGATTAATTTTGTCACACGGATCTCGGACAATGTGGGCACTGTGCGTTTAACACCATAGTGAAATGGTATTACTGGCCAGACTGAAGGTGGATGCTTTGGACCAGTTTTCCCATTAGATACACCTGTTTTAAATACTGCAAGCCAATGGTGAATGAAAAATAGGTTCTTTCGTTACATTTAAATTAAGCGTTTGGGATAGCTTGGATCCACCTGCGTTTTTCTTCCTCGTCTTTTTTTTAAGAGTTAAAAACCAAGCTTATTCACGAAAATTTTAGCGTCTTTTAAAGCAACTAAAACCAAACCAAAAATTATGGTAAATGGTTCGAATGAGGTCTTCTATGGTCACTTGACTTTAACTAAGTTTTAAGAAATATAAAAAAAAACAATATCTATGGGAAATTTAGTCCAGGTAAGTTTAATGTATCTCTTTTATGTTAACTTATTCCATAAATATATTTGAATAAATATTATTGTCTAAATTCTAAGATATTGTCAAATTCTAAGACATTATTATAAATACGAACATTTTGAATAGTGTATGAACTACCGGATTATGGGGAAGGGGGTTTAGCTTATCTGACAGGGATTATGATCACATTCATTTACATTTTTAAAGAAGTTTTTTTTGGCAAGAGAAATGAGAAGTGGACCATGTAATTCCAATAGATGTAATTATCTGGCGTGTAGTCTTGGCCAAACATACCTATGCACTTTTTGGACTATGGCTAGATTATCAAACTTCAACATTAGCTTACAATTTTTATTAGATATATGCTCGCAAAGATGTACTCGTTAAACATGGCATACGCGATAAAAGCCTTAGTATTGCAAAATGAATGCAAAGTCATAGCAGGCTTCAAACCGCCATACCAGTGTAACCACCGCAAGGCCGCTACAAAACAGCCACAACAAACATACTATACTAGCCAATGCTGGACGTGATAAAGGCATATTTACAAAAGCCCTTGTTACTGGTAGAATTTAAACTGTTCCAGCTAAAAAAAAAAAAAGGCAGAGAGAGAGTGGAAAATGTAAGTTAGATGCCTTTCACCAGATACAAAAGAGCGTCAAATCTAGAAAAACCACAGTTAATGTAACTCACTTCGAAGGCCTAGAATTCGGAAAAGTGCCAACTAGGTGACCTTTTAACGTCTACCCCGGGTAATTGGGAGTTATTTGCGTGGGTGACAAGCAGATGTCAGTCCAACGGTACAAACCATAGAGCTCTCAGCTTGGCGCTATTCCCAGCTAATATTCGTACAGATAGACCAACGAGATACCTCACCGAGGAAAGTTAGCATTTTGAGGACATTGCTTCTTCTATGTCATTTTGAACAGTTTAGATACTTATCATATTCAACAAATTATCCTTTATTAGAAAGGTAGTCATTAGACGAATTCAACTCATGATCTGTGATAACATAAGGTGAAAGTTGTCTGCAACAGAACACGATAATGTATCAAAAGCTTCCTTTAATTCCAGAAAAATAGCCCAAACAACTTTATCCTTTATCTACTTCTTTACGGATGTCGTCTAGCAGAAAGGAAGCAGCTAGCTCTATCTAGCAGAAAGGAAGCAGCTAGCTCAATCTTTTTTCTCTGTAGCCAAATTGGCAATCACTCAGAGGATTATTTTTTCGATGAAGTCGAGCAACTAATTGTGAGCAGCTTTTTCAAGTATTTTGGAGAGGACTGGCAATACTGGTTAAGGATGATGATTTTCTGGTGTGTTTGTAAAACCCAGATTCATGAATTGGGACAACTTTGGCTGTCTTCCAACAAGATGGCACGATTGCTTGCTTAAGTGAAATATTTATGGGATAGGTGATATTTTGAAAGCACATGCACATAACAGTTTTGTTCAGAGCTTGTCTAAACCGGTGGCTTTGTTAACTTTTAAAGATCGAATTTGTTTTTCAATAAAGATCCTGGAGAGGTACTAGAACTGGAACACATTTTGAGTTAGTTTTTTAATAACTTTTGGTTTCTGCCATATAAATCTTTAATGAGAAATGTTGCAACTTTTAATTGATGGACTGCAGTACTAAAGTAATTTCTGAAGCCGCTGATTGTTTTTTTGCTGTTTGATTGTGGACAGTTGAGAGTTTTAGACTTTGTTTTCCTAACCATCTTCCAAAATTTCGATGGATTAAGGTTGTTTTTGCTATTCAGCTTTTGCTCGTTTTAAAATTTGTTGCAGTGGTTTATTGATGTTTGATATGTTAAAAGATCAAATTCATTTTTAGATTAACACAATTTTCGTAAAGCTTTATCTCGACTGTTCATTTGTTTTTTAATTTCATCGCTTAACCAAGAACATGGTTTAATTTTATATTTATTTTTTCTATTAAGCTGAATGTGTCTGGCATGTCCCAGAGAGACTTAGACGTGATTGAATAAACTTCGTTTTAACTATAAAAACAATAATCTATCAGATAGGTAGATAGATAGGCAGATAGGCAAAGGAAAATTAACTGAGAGTATTATCGAAAGAATGCAAAACTATTTTTTTACCAATTTGCCAAAATAAAGAAGAAGATTGTGTTGGATGTCACAAGTTTAATTTCTGCACTGAGAACAGTTGGTGTAAATATTAGAGGAACATTGAGCAGCCTAAATCGTCAGTAAATTTCACAACTTTAATAAGGTGTGATATACCTCTTTTCAAGAATTTACAGAATGACAATCTTTTAAGCCGTTGTTTAGACGGCTTGATTCAAAATGCTGTCAAATAAATTGTGCGAAAAAAACTTTCCAAAAAAACATTAATTTTCAGAAGTACTGTAGAAATAAGACGTACCGTGCGTCCACTTACAGCTTGCTTGGTATTCTATTGCACAATAGGAATATTAAAATATTCACACATTAACGAAAATAAAGTATCTTACTTAATGTCATTGATAATCACTTTGAATTTTCGATTCGTGATATTGTACTTGGCGTATTCTTTTTTAACCTACAATAACATAACAATAGCACACAGTTAATTCACAACTACCAACCTTTCATCAGAAACTTCACTATATTTTTTTTAGCATAATTTTCGAAATGAAATAACATTCTCCCCATCTCTAGATGAATTTTTATTTTGTGGCGAAAAAATATTTTTTATATAAAATATAGATTTCTGTCAAATATTTCTTTCCATTATTATTATTAATTACTATTTATCTCCAACTAAAGTCTACTCATTTTGATAACAGAACGTATTTTTCTCAAACATAAATAAATTTTTAAATGCTTAAATCGTCATAAGCAGTAAAGATTTCAAATATGTTTAATTTTATTCCTGGCAGCATTCCTCTTTAATTATGTAATCCAAAAAGCTGTAAAATTCACAATAATAATAAAAAAGAGAATAAAATTTAAATTTAAAATTTACAGCAGTTTCAATTTTTTGCCGAAGTTCTTTTGCTGGATCGGTGTTAACGTTTTTATACTTTAAATCAGAATATTCTTCTTCGGTAAACGTAACTGCTATGTTCAATTCAACCTCTAAATTAAACAAAGAATTGTTATTAAAATCTGCAAAGATATGAAAAATCAGCAACGAATCACTGCCAAAAGTTCCTTTGTCATAACATCTAGGGTTTTAAGCCCAATTGTGCTGTTTTAAACGCATATTATACCCTGACATCTATAATGGCTATTAAATGAACTTTTGTGACAAAATTTACTGTCTCCAAAGAACAGAGATCTGACCAAAAAAAGTCCCAAACACAAATCTTATGTTTTAGTCCTTATTTAAATTAGTAATTTGTTTCCATAAATAATGACCAAAATTGAAAGACAATTTTATTACAGAAGGGGGTGATTTATAAAACAACATACTTTAATGCTACGTGGCTTGAAATAAAACATTAAGTGAGTTTACTTACTATCACAAGCATGTTCATTACATCGTTCTTTAAAAATGTCACTCCCCTTACAATATTCCCCTCCAAGGCTCGGTTTGGGTTGAGTGCATTCGCGCAACTTTCTTCTTACACCACCACCACAGGCTTTATCACAGCCTGTCCAAGTTGACCATTCTGTCCAATCCCCATGAACTACAATAAAAAGAGTTGTATGACTTAAAAGCTACACACTTTATACAGATACAGATTTGTTAAGCAAAATCTTTTAAAGAACATTAAATTGTGACACTATGCTTAAATTAGAAACATCAATCCAAAGGAATTTTGATAATTTTATCTAAGCATATAGAACAAAAAACTTACATTGTAATTATTATGAAGATTGCTTTATCATGGAAAATTTATTAGTTAACATTTATTAGGTAAATAATTATTTATTAGTTAAAATTTTATTTTATAAAGAAATTGGAAATTAAGATTGGAAAGCAAAGCTCAAAAGTGATGATATCATACTTGGGCAAATTATAGTTTCACTGCAATACTGAGTGTCATTTTTCACGCCTGCACATTCCAATCCATCATCGGTTTTTCCAACACATTTTCTAATTCTAGTCTGTACTCCATCGCCACAAGCCTTTGAGCAGGTAGAGAAACTGCTCCATTCTGACCACACCCCATTACCTGAAACATTAATTGTGGTGTTAATACCTTTATGTTTATTCAAATATAAAAATTTGCCCTATTTTTAACTTTTTTGACTGAACTCTTAGTTTAATTTAAGATACACGGCTAGTAGGCTGAATAGATGAAATATTCTGAAATATTGGGCTAAATATATTGATAAATATTTTGTAAATGCTTCTAGGAATATCCACGAAATGTTACTAAAACTATTTAATAAATTAATTCAGTTAATGAGATAAATTAGAAATAACCATTAATTATACTAAAATATTCTGAAACAAATATAAAATTTGATAAATGCTATTAGAAATATCTGGTAAATTTTACTAGAAATATAGTATAAATATAAATATAGTATAAATTTTACTTGTATAATTTTATGAAATGGTAGGTAAGCAACTTTACCACATAGGTATATGATTTGGTTTTGCACAATAAATCCTTCAACTTCCAACAAAAAAGAAAAGCGCGTACAGCAAAAACGTGTTTTTAATATTTAAGTAAAATCTTCAAAATTTTGATACTTTAAGTATTTAACCTAGTAAAACAAATATATACTGCCAAGGGTAATTTTGGCTCTAGCTATTTGCAATAATAAAACCTGTCTTTTTAATAAGGGTTGGCCAATATTCTGGCATATATAATAAGTAAAATCCTTTGGTAAAAATTGAAATTCTATTGGTTTAATCCCTTGGGAAAAACCCACTATGCTTAAAAATTTGAAATGATTCATTACTAAAATCAGTTACAATTATAAAATTTCAGTTAAAAATTACACAGTATATATTGTTGTTGCTAAGCAAAAAATGGACAACAACAAACCTAAATTCAAAAATTCCAACATAATACTATAAAAAAAATTTTCAGCTATGACAGTATATTTACAAATACTATAAATATTATAAATATATTAATTATATATTAATATATTTATAAATATTTATATATTAATATATTAATATATTTCCCCCATAAAAATTACATTGTGTGTCATAAAAAGGTGAGTCAAATTGCCATAAATATCTCTGCCATTCAGCTGGAAGTGTCCATTCATAAGAAATCTTAGATTGTTGGTTTTCCCTGTATATGTTGAACTCCCATTACATGAAATACAAGTCAGATATTAAATAAAATTCTTAATGCGATATGGCTTCTTATTTTACAGATTTTTCCTTTTTTTGTTTTAAAGGAGAATACTTCTTGAAGGTATCTTTTACACATTACATGTTGCGTTACATGTTGCATGTTACATGATGCATGTTACATGTTGTATTACATGTTGCGTGTTATATGTTGCGTGCTACATGTTACATGTCACATTGCATTTGAAGGTTCAATTTGGTTTAATTTGATTCTCTTCACTTCACTCTGATCTGATCTGATCACAGAAGAAAGCAGATTTAACAAGTCAACATAAGAGACTTGGAGCTTGTTTTAATGCAGTTGCTGTGTTTAAGAATACATTACGGATTCTATTAATTGTGGAATTTTCAAGAAATTGCCTTTTTTCTTTTATATATAATTGGCTAGTAATCAAGTGCTATAGAATTTTGTAACAAATGTTAAAACTTTAGTAGACTTTGTAGATGGACCTTGGAATTTGGCATCAAGGAATGCTTTTAAATAAGTGCTTTAAGATAATTACATAAAATAGCCACTCTTTATGTTCTTTTAGCCTGGTTTTTGGTAGATTTCTAGATACCATATGCTTAGACAAGCGTAATCAGGAAAAAAGTCTTTGCCTATAGAAAGATAGCACTGAAAAAAGGCCTAGTAGCAAAGTTGATGGTAAAATCGCCTTGAAATAAAAGTGCGAACATCCAAAAGCACAGGACGCATGAGAACATATCATTAAAAAAATTCAATATAATCTTAACCTTACTTAGAATTCAAAAAGTTTACCTGGACATAGACCCATATCACATGGTTCACTTTCAAAACCATCAGCATGGTATCGTTCTCGTTGATGATAACCCAAACCACATGTTACACTGCATTCTCCCCAGGGTACCCATTGTTCTAAATAAGACTTTAACAGTGGAAGTTTATTTTATTGAATAACACATGCTAAAAACAAGAAGTCTTTCTATTGCATTGCATGCTAAGCGTGAAATTTTTTAAATTTAAATACATGAAAAAATTGAAGAATCAATAACAATAGATTTCGTCAAGTGGCACACACAATCAAAGAAACAAGAATTTTGTAAAGCATTCTGCATTTTTTAACACACACCCACCATTAAAAGTGCGGATTTTGCTTTAATATTTGCATTCCAAAAATTGATTTTTGTCGTTAGTATATTTATATACAGAATTATCTTGATTGATATTTGGAGTCCGGTAGAGCAGTAAAATGTTCCCAATATTACATTTGGCTCATTTTGAACATTGAAGCTAATTATCTGACTAAATTTTACTTTTCTAATATATTTATTAAAAAAAATATAATAATATTATATAGGCTTAATATCAAGATGTTAAACAAATTTGAGAGTATAGATTAAGTTTTATTTCTTAGCTTTGAATGTCAAAACATCATAACTTCACAATTAAACTCCGAAAAAACTTTACTACGTGCAACAACAAACTGTTTTTTATAGCATGAAATTGAGTAAAATTAACACAAAAAATTGCACAAGTAAAAAAATCTGATTTGTGATAAAATACTATGTTTTTACTTCTTTTTTTTTTTTTACTGTAACACTGCAGTAGATGGTTGTACAATATTTATATACTGAATAAAATCCCCTGGGAACAGCTAAATATAAATATAAATTTTCAAGATATGAAAAATGATTGGTTACTAAAAATAAATTATAACTAAATTGTTATTTAAAAATTACATCGTAATATACTGATGTAGCTAAGCAACTGATGTAGCTAAGCAACTTAGCGACAGCAATAAACTTTAAAGTAACAAATCTATCGTAATATACTGATGTAGCTAAGCAACTGATGTAGCTAAGCAACTTAGCGACAGCAATAAACTTTAAAGTAAATCTAAAAAAAAACATGCCCTCTAAATAAGAAACTAAAATGATTTTAAAACTAAAAATATTTTCAGCTATTTTCAGTACGTCTATTTCCCCTGAGGGCAATCATCAGCCATTTAACTATTCCATTCATGTAATATTGATATTATGAGTATTCAACCTAGACGCTTACTAGTACATATACTGACTAGGTTATCAAATTAAGGTGAATAATCAGGAAAAAGCTCTGGTTAAACAAAGCAATAACTAGTGTCCTTCAACACAATTCGGTATTGCAATAGTTGTTCAACCAGTCCTATTACTTACCTAAATACAAACCTGGTGGACAAATAATATATTTCAGGTAGAAAAGTCAAATTTACCCATAATCAAAAGCCACATCATGTTCAATGAGTTCATGGGGAACAAAAGAATAAAGTTTATATTGCTAGATGCTTCTGGTAACGATGCCCATTGCTTGCTCTATAAGACAAAATGCCAAGTCCACCATTCAAATATGCTCTGTTTGACTGAAAGATTGTGGAAAGACACTGGTGAAACAACTTTCTTAAGATTATGCTTCCTGCAACAGGCTAGATAGTTGTTAAATCTATGTCAGAACTAGTACCTGTGCTGCCCATATATTTTTGCACATTTGGCATTGTACTAAATATTTCATGTTGAAAGAATTGCAGTTAAAAACTCCAGCCCAAATATTACACATCTTTACCACTTTATCTTTAAAGGAACTGTCCATTACAGATCTACAAACCTCACAATGTTTTCTACCACATCATTTACATTCCCAAATAGCATTTCCCACAGAAATTTTGGCCTTAAACAGGACAACGTTCTGATGCTCTTGTGAGCAAAAGGTGAATCCTTTCTAGTACATCCTTTACTTTAGAAAATGCAATATGGTATGAAAAATTCAGAACTAATATTTTATACTGGCGAAGCATAGTTTTAAGATCTACCCTTTTAAATTTTGTTATAGCCCATATCAAGAGCACTCCCAAATCGTTGCATTCATCCTCAAAAAGTATTAGCATAGAGTAAAAACGATTCTATTGTAGAGATTGAATACGAGAAATTGACCTTTTGGAATGGTAAACATGGCACGAAAAAGCTTCAAGACACTGGTTACTCGATTTTTATAATCAAAATGGTAGGTTTTGAGAACACATTTTTCCAAATCCAAGAATCTCTCCATAGAGAAAGATTTTTCCTTATGTTTATTTAAAGCTTTATTAATAGATTTGAGACCTTCTTTTTTCACTTGTGACATTAAAATCTGCAACATCAATAGTAAAAAAAAGATTTTGAAGAAATTTTTTTTTCTGGTAGAGAAGATCCGGTAGAGAAGGAAGAGCAATCAATTTCCTTAGGAAATCGTTAGTGTCCTCCTGTATATTTTTGGAGATGGTAGTCTAAGAAAGATATTTTCAGATTATTACACAGTGTTAGAAATGATTGGGCAAACAGGAATGACATACAAACCCATATGGATTTTAGCTGGTAAAAAGAAGCCTGCTAATCTAGGATTTTTGATCATTAAGTAATCCATAGTTTCGTTACTAATATCTCCTCTTATCTTATCAACATTAGTAAGTTGGTACTTGATTCTTTTAACCAGAGGGTCAACACTGTCTAATAATCTCCTTGTACATGTTCTTATCACTCAACTGGAGTTCAAATTTCAGCAAGAGCATGTCAATCCATGTTTTTGTTTTTACTAGTTTTCACAAATGTTAAAAGAATGATGAAAATATAGAAACTCTCAAAATTTGAGTTTCAATTTTTCCTAAATTATGCTCATCATTTTTGGAACCACCCTTATATTAAATAACAATACTGAATGAACAGAATGAGTTATCAACCTGAAATTTGGTAACTAGACAGTTTTTCTTATGACGAGTTCAAAAATCACTCTTGAAATATCTATAGAACAACATAAATACATGTAAATTAATTAAGAAAAACAAATCGAAGTTTATATAATTTATTTTTGACGGTCAAAATAGTGATGTTACCTTGAAGATTTTTTTTGGCTCTTTTACCACTTAAAATTAGCATCAAACATCACTTGCATAAAAACCTACTACATTTTATGTCTCTTCTAAATAAAGCCTCTTTGTTTAAGGCTTATTTTCTCATATTTTATATATAAAAACGTTATTTAAGATAATTATACATATTCTTTATACAAAACAACAAATAATGTCAAAAACATGATATACTATATAACAAAGTAAATTACACATGTATTTGTTTATTATATTTTAGTAAACAACATACAAAGGTAAAAATAACCATACCACAGAACTTCTTTTGTTTATAAATCCTGATTATTTTGTTTGATAATGCTTGTTAAGAAATTTTGTAAACAAGGTCGTTTGTTGTAGAAGTTGTGTCAGTTAGACGTTAAACATGATTTGATAGCACCCAACAAATATCCTTTCTAGTGGGCCAAAAAAAGCTTTGACTGGGACCATTTGAATGCATGAATTGTATTTCATAATCTTCTTCCGCTCCATTTTTCTTGATTATCAGTCCAAACAAACCAAAAGGTATCGTATTTGCAAACTAAGTAATCCATATAGTTATAAACATATTGTGGAACAACCAATTCATTTGGTATCTGCATGAGGTTGAATGTCTGGATATCTGTTTGCCGGCTCATCCTTTTAACAGAAATTGTAGTTTTTTTAAGTGGAACAAAATGATGACAGCTTCTTGGTTCCTTGGTTTTAATTTTGATCGAACCTTGTTTAAGGTTTTTTTCTGAAGGATCATGAATTTGATATTTTTTTATATTGGTTTGAGAATTCAAACATCTAAAATCTGTCCAGTTATTATTCTTCCCAAACTAGCTTGTGCAAATAATCTTTTGAATGTGCTATCAATGCTATCACAAGGAGACTTACCATGGCTTGTAGCAAAAAAACACCCATTCAGTATCAACATCAAAGTCTTCCTAGTGATAGGAAAGGTTGATAAAGTTTTATTTTTAGAGTTTTTTTAACTGCTACCATCAGGAAAGTATTTAATAATATCAATACTAATATATATTATTATATATATTATATTATATATATAATATTAATATAAGGTTTGTCTTTATTTAATTAGGAATACGCTCTTGTATTTTATATACAAAGTATTAAATGCTCATTTTCATCAGAAAAGAAGCAAAGTGATCTTGGTATCAGTTCATGATTTGAATTGTAGTTTATAACAATAGGATGAAGTGTAAATTGTGCTTTATTCCAGTGATAACTTTGCACCTCATCCTGTGCAACAAACTGAAAGTCTTCTGTAAAGTCACCAAGTATGAGGAAAATAAAAACATTGTATTTTCTTCAGATAATGATATTTGTTCTGGTCCAACTACTAAAATATCTAAAGACGCCCCTTCTGGTTTTGATATTCACAAATGGGTAAATGGAGATAGTTTACTTGGATATGCAACCTTTTACGAATACCTTGCCAGGAATTGATGTTGAAAAATCTGACACTCCAACTGAGTTAACTGAGTTGGATTTTTAGAATTTGTTATATGTTTATAGTTTTTTAAATTTAAATATTATGCATATGTCTGAAACAATATCACATCTCAATAACACATTTATTTGTATTCAATTCTTCCAAAAATTACCTTTGTTATGATTTTTTTTTTTTGTTCTTTTTTTAAAATAGCGTGTGTGAAAAAGGATGAGGTGATAATTTAATTTTTTTCAAAAAATGTAAATGAGCCCTCATTGAATTTCCACACTTTAATATAACAAAAGCTATGATCAATAGTGTAAAGAGAAATTTCATTTTTGTTTTTTTTTTGCTTAAAAATTTGCTTAATAATGTCTAGATTATACGTTAGAATTTTGCCTAAGGCGCGCAAAGAGTTAATCATTGCAGCCTGGTCTGGAAGTAAGGTACAGTAAGTAAGATACAAGAAATTCAAATTTACTTGGGTGATGATTGCCACAATATAAACAAAAACAAAATCATTCACAATATTTGTTGTTTTATATATAAAAATACGAGAAAATAAACTTTGAAGATACACGTTTTTATGCATTAAAAGTGGTTTTTGATTTTAATTTTAATTTTAAGTAATAAAAGAATGAAAAAAAAAATCTAGGTGACATCATTATTTTTACCACCAAAAATGCCTTCAATTATAAACCTCAGTTGTTGTTCTACAGACATTATAAGAGTGATATTTGAACTCCTCATGTGAAAGACTTTCTAGGTATCAACTTTCAGGTTGATACCTTATTGGGTTCATTTAATATTGCTATCTAATATAAAGGCCAACCAAAAAATATGCCTCAAATTATGCTGAGTCAGCATAAATTAGCAAAAATTAAAACGTAAATAGCTCAAAAACCATTAGGAATTAAGTAATGAAATTTTCAGGATTTCCATATTTTCATAAGCCCCTTAACTAGCAAAGTGGAAAACATAAGGCGACATTTTTTGTTTTTCTGGCTGATTTGACATGGAATGACCCTTAACAGGAAATTTTTAGTATTACTTTATGGGTGAATATTCAAAATGTATCATTTTATGTTTTTAATTAGATGACAGGTTTTTTGATGGTATTTACTTTACTTCTGGATTAAAGTTTGTTGCAGTCACCGTGTTGGTTAGCTATAATAATATATTAATATGTAATTTTTAGTTAACATTTTAAATATATTTTATTTTGAGTAAACAACCATTTTAGACTTTTTGCAAGTTTATCTTCAGCAGGAAGTTTTAACCAATAACTTTTTGCGAGGGAAAGTTTATAAGCCAGAATTTTGGCCAAACCTGTACAATATGTCATATGCCTGACATATATCGAAAATTTGCAATAAAAATATATTTGTATTTTTGTATTTTTAAAAACAAAATCAATTCTTATGAACTAAAAAGACTATTTGGTAGTAGAGCTACATACAGAATAACAATCATGAAAACATATGTCATAGAACATTTAGCATGTATCATCCAATTCATCCATTTTCATTAAAATTTACAAATAAGCTTGAAAACAACCCTGAAGAAAATTTAAGTGAAACAATCACAAAACATACCTTTTTCAAAAAAATGATTTTTTTGAAAAAAAAAACACCTGGTTAAGTTTATTGGTTTAAGTAATTTAGCACAAAAACTTACCATTTTCTTTCGTGCATAATTTTGATTCGTTCCAAGTGTTTGTTGCGTTAATACAAAATCGTATTTCGTTGAAATGCGTTGAATTGCATTGTGTCCATTTGGAACAGATGTCTAAAATATTGACAAAGTCCATTATAGAAAAAAGCAATGAAATTTTTTAATCCTATTTTTAAATTAACACATGCTTTTTTTACTTAATTTTATTGACAGCAGTTAACTGGATAAAAATGCAATCAATTAAAATTACAATTTCCTGTGATTATAAATAAACATTTTAATTAAAAATTTCAAATTAAAAAAACTGTGAAAAAAATTATACCCCATTTACGCCCAATGTAAAAAATACGCCATTTACACCCATTGTAAAATATACACCATTTACACCCATTGTAAAATATACACCATTTACACCCATTGTAAAATATACACCATTTACACTCATTGTAAAATATACACCTTTTACACCCATTGTAAATTATACACCATTTAAACCCATTGTAAAATTCAAGTTTAAATTGCAAGATAATTTGAATTTATGTCACTGAGATGTAAAACGCACATTGAAAACATGACATCACCGTGTCCGGTGAGCAAAAACATGTTTAGGGAGTCACAAGCCAAAATTTTAGTAATTAGAATTTTTAGCTTTAGTCACAAAATATGCTTTTTATCAATTATATCAATGCAAAATTAACTATAAGTAATGTTGTAAATATGTAGTTACATAAGCAGAAGAAGTTAGCAAACATAATTTCATATATTCATAACAGCTAGTTTTCACCACAAATGTCAACAAAACAAGTCATTGAAAACATTATATTATACTTTATACCAAAAACGTTTTGTTGAAAACTGTAAAGCAGAGATTGTTAGAAAATTCCATATAGGAACGAAAAATTTTAAACAGAAAACCATGTCTAATGAAGCAGCTCAGTTATAAAAGTATTCAACAGATCGGAAAAAGAACATATTCAAACTAAGAGAAAGATTGATTCGAAGAAAAAAAAATATGCTAATAAGACAGTTTTGCTAAGAAAAGGCCAAGTTTAGTATGAAGGAACATAGATTAGATCTTTTGCCACAAGGATTATGATTTAACGTAAAGAGCATGGGAATTTATTATAGACATATTTTATAATAAAAAGTAGTCAAAAAATTTTTTTTGGAATTTTAAAAAGTCTTTACGGGCATTAAGCAGTTCACAACACAAGGTAGCTTTGGAAAAAAACATGCATGTATTTTGCAGATATTTTGAACTGATAAGTATATATTATGCAAATACCAAATGAAAAATAAGACATTATGATGAGAAAATGAAGACTAGATTTTTTAATTTACAAAACAGAATATACAATCTACAGACCAGAACATCAATTTTACAGACCAGATTTTTGAAATTCATGAAACACATTAAAAATCAAATCCTGCAATATCAAATCTCTAATGACAAAGTAAACTTCGTCCAACATAGCAAATAACAAGAGGTTTACCTGTAATTGTAATAAATAGCCCAAGCAATTATTCTATCAACACATTTCGAGGCATATAAAACTCAGACAGACAAATAAAAGTCCAGGTTAAATATTTGAAATATTGCAAACAATGCTTGAGGTACTAAATCTTTATTAGTGTACAGTCTTTTTGCATTTTAAAATCGTTCTAAAAATATACAATATACCAGAAAAGTATTTATTCTTATTGAAAAAGTGAATAGGCTTTGAACCCTTGAAAAATTCAAAAAAATATCTGAAATAGAATCTAAGCACTGTGCATTCTAAGAATTACATGCAATAAAGAAAATATTTATTGGCTTAGGTCATTGAACAAACCAGGAAAATATATTGTAACAAAAAAATATAGGATTTCATACCATTTTCTATTGTGCAAACTCTTGATTCGTTCCAAGTATCTGTTGTGTTATCACAACTTCGTGTTTCATTGAAATGTGTTGTGTTGCATGCTGTCCAATTTGTACAAGTACCTGAAATCAATCAGATAAAAAACAACAGTATTTGATAAAAAAGGATAATAACATTGGATACAGTAATTTTGCAGAAAAAACTAAAAAATGTCTTAGGAGGAATGTATCAGATGTTTTGCAATAAAAAGGGCTCATAAATAAGTATTTATTATGCAAATATCAAGTGAAAAATGAGACATTAAGAGAAAACAAGGACTAGATTTTTTAATTTACAGAACAGAATACACAATCTGCAGACCGTAATATCAATTTTACAGACCAGATTTTTGAAATTCATGAAACACATTAAAAATCAAATCCTGCAATATCAAATCTCTAGTGACAAAGTAAATTTCTTCCAACATAGCAAATAACAACAGGTTTACCTGTAATTGTAATAAA
>JAUZNK010041629.1:20381-34067 GCA_035046665.1 Euphysa ruthae | reverse complement strand
ACAAATTCTTTTTTAGAACATTCCCAGACACAACACGTGCTAATAATTTTAAAATTATTGTTGTTAGGATTATTTACGATCTAGTCATTATTAAAATATAATATTATCACTGATTAAAATGTAAATTCTCATTACATAACTTACTTCTATTTACAAAATTAGTTTGCATGCTGTTGAGTAAAAAAATCTCTACATAAAATAAAACTTAAAACATTAAAACGCCATCGCACACCATAATTTATGATGGTGTGTGATTTATCACACGCCATATTTCCAAAAAATTAGAAATGGTGTGCGATAGGTCGCACACCAGGCATATTACTCATTCCCAAGCCTGTAAGGTGTTACTCAGAGCATAGACAGCAATCAACTCAACCTTGAGGGCAGTCTCAAAGGCAAACATGTATTTGCGGACTTCTTTTCGAAGCATTTTAGTATTCGTCAGTGCTTGGGTGTCAACCCAGTACCTGTTTGAGTCATGTGTCCTGGAAGTGATTAACAAAACAGCGAACAAATTAATTTATGAACTCACTGTCTTTTTCTGGTTCCAAAATCGGCCCTGGTTCCTCTTGCTGTTGGGAAAGTGACCAAAGCTCATATATAGCTCATATATAGACCAGATATTCATGGCCTTTCCCCCAAATTTGCTGATCAATACAATGAAGAGCGCCGATGCTGACCTGATTTCCGTGAACACTAGTCTCCCCCTTAATGAGGTGGTCAGAGACACTTTCTTCCTAGGTCACTGGTGCTAGGAGATCTTTAGCTGACTTACCTACAACAGTGAGTAACCATGTCAATGGTTACTCTAAGATCTTCTTTTTCAAACGAGACCCAATATACCTCGCCCTCATTCGTGATATCCGGCCCTCTTCTGTAATCTCAAATAGATAAGCTCTAGAAAATATTGGTTTAAGAGGTGTGGACGTATTTTTGGTGCTGTATTTATTGAAAGTTGTGTAAAAAAAAATGGCGACTCTAAAATTAACAGATTATCAAATCTTAAATTAATTTTAGATGACCTTGGACCTGATTTATCAGGCACTAAAACAAGTTCTTTTATCATGTAAAGGTATTCATGATAAATTTTAACAACATACTCATGTCTAAAAAATATTATTTATTTCTTAAAACTGTTTTTTACAAGTAGAAATGGCCAAGCTCTTGTAAATTTGGTTGAATGGTCTGTTTTTTATATATTATATTTTATATACACTGTATCTATTAAAACTAACTGTTTATATAACATAAAAATAATGATTCTTTAGAAGCTGTTGATAATCAATATAATTATCTAATTTATAAAAATGATGAAGTTGAATTTCAAGACAAAAAGGACAATGATGATACCAAAACCACATCACAAAAGCCTGATATAATTGTGGATTACAACAAAACAATGGGCGGTTTTGATCTTTTAAGCTGTTTATTGCTGCCATATAATTCTCAGCATAGAGGGATAAAATGGTACCGAAAACTTGCTGAACTGTTTATTGAGTTTTCAGTATACAATTCGTTTATTATATGATGCAAACTAAATCCTTGTGTAACGCATAAAACCCACTTGACTTTCCGCCGCCTACTGATCATCGTATGATTTTGCATCAAAAGTATGGTGTATTAGTGTATCAAACCGGTCCAAAAAATGTTTATAGATTACAATTAATCAAAAGGCATTTCACCAGCATATTTCCTAACCATAATAAGAGAAGAAATGCACAAGTTAGATGTGTCCGATGTTGCGCTGCTAAAATAGGGAAAGATAAGCGGTTTTGGTGTTGAAGATGTGGAGTTGGGCTATATCTGACCAATTGTTTTGAATGATGCCATATCTTACTTAATTATGAAAGTGGACATCTTATAAATGACATTGACGATTAGTAGTTACGACATTGTTTCTTTATTGGTTTCTCATAATATTTTTTGCTGGTTTTTATACATATTTTCTATGATAACAACTGTCGCAAAATTTGATATAAGTATGTTTTATGTTCTGTTAATGTTATAAAGAACAGAAACAGGCAAGTCTATCTGAAATAAAACATTACATTAGTTATTACATATACAAATACATGTTCATCTTTTTTTTTGACTTTATACTCAAAAATGTCATAAAAGTGACATTTATTTGCCAAGTCATTAAGGATAGGATTTTACTTATGCTCACCAACATTTATTTCCGTATATTCAATGCAATTCAGACAGCCCAATCAATCTAGTTTCCATAATAGTTTCATTTGTGTCATAATTAACTGGTTATTGAATTATGACCGATCAAGTAAAGCATATAATTTTTATCGATAATTTACATCTTTGAAAAATGTGCCCAAAAAGTGAAGCAAGTACCTTTGTTCAGAATGTATTAAAATTTGATTTCAATAACTTTGTTATACTCTGAAAATGTTTTTAGAACATCTATAGGCCAGATTATCTGTAATAACATTGTTTGTCCAGATACAAATGATTTTTCACCTTTTTTTTTTACTTTTTAATCAAAAATCCTAAACAAGTAACATCTGCATTTTTCGCTTATATTTTTGTAATTTTTTGATATGATTTTATTTATTTTTATCAACATGTATTTTCGTTTGTCTACAGAGTTTCAAACAGACCAACCAATCTAGTTTCTAAAATGGCTTCATTTGTCTCATAATTGCAACTGGTTATTGATTTCTGACCAGTCATAGAAAGCAGTCAATATTGTCTAAAAATTGAGCACGGGCAGTGTTAAAAAAATACAGCACGGTGTAAAGGTTAAAAGTAATATACCATTTGAAATAATAATCTCTAGCAAGATTAAATTCTTGACTCCATGTACCAAGTGTCACAAGAGCTACCTCACTTTCAAACCCTCCGTCAACTTGTAAGCAGGTATCACGGTCACGATAAACCTAAATGAATAGATAATTCAATCAAATAAAAAGTCAAATAATAAGCAGTGGGAGAACATAATTTTGGGGCCAGAAATTAGGCAAATCACACTTCTTAATTTAGTCAAGCAATTAAAAAATAAAACAAATCTAAAGAAAACTCAATTTTTATCTCCTTTACATAAATTTTTTCAAAAAAATCCAACCTTATCACTTCATTGAACTCATCAGTACCTTTTAAGCATTATTTACACAATATTGCAGCATTGTAATATCATCTAAACAAATCCTAATGATTGATGCTTCATTTAGGCGTTTTGATTTGAGACCAAGTGTGCTGGACTCCTGTTAAAATCCTGTTGTTTTAATGCAATGTTTCAATGCTGCGTAATACATCGTATGAGTTATGTTACATTTTTAGCAAAATCATATCGGCTCATAAATCAGGCCTAAGTCTAAAGGAGAATTTTTCACAGGTCATATGAATCAAAATATTTCATCAATGGTCCTCTAGCTCCATGCAAAATTCAAAAAATATAGAATGAATTTCAAAAAAACTTAATGTCGACTTAAGGCTTAAAATGAATGTTCCGGGTCCTGGGACTGAGTCATTTTCAAAATGGCCCACATGTCAAATTTATTAGTAATAATATTCTGTACTATATTCCAATTTTTGTCATATTTGAGTTATAAATCAGGCAAAGGCACACAAAAAAGGCTTTTCACCAAGTGGTCATATGGAACAAGAAGTTTCCTCTATGGTCCTTTAACTTTAAAAATTTTTAAAAAAGTTAACAAAATGAAAAACCTAAAATCGCCATTTTTCTATATTTATGATCTTATAACATAGTACAAAATTTCAAAAAAAAACTAATGAGCAGTTACAGAGAGAAAGTATTTTACAGATGGACATGGGTGATTTTATAGGAATCATCCTCACCAAGAATAAAAAATATCTCTTAAGACCCATGAATAGAAATTTTTAGTATTTCATTCCTTAAAAAATTCCTAACATTACCAAATGCTTAATAGCAATTTTTTTCTGATATAAGTATTAAAAAAGCATTAATTACCCACCTGATAAATAGGGTTTTGTGCAACATTAGAGGTAAGATCTTCAACTTGGACAGTTACAACCTAAAAGTTATTATCATATGTGTTATGATACCATAGGCATAAGAAATCATAACTCTATTTACTACACTTATCCAACATATTAAAGGTTTAAAATTTTTTCAAAGACTCTGTGAAAATTGGAATTATTATTTACTCAACTTAGTAATAATACTACGTAAGTAACAATCATCTTTTTTAGCACATATTTTGAAACTACTTAGCTGTTCATCAATGTCCAATTTGTAATTGCGTAAAATAAAACACAAGGCTTTATATACTATTATCACAAACCTTACATATTATATCTTTAACACAGTTTTACAACAATACTAAGAAAAAATTTAAAACAAATATAGTGATTATCCTTCCTCAATTCATCTTCTAAATCCACTGAAAATTTGACAAAATTGATAATTGTAAAACATACCTCGCCTTCATAGATATTTAATTTCTCAGGTATAAAACCTTTCTCACTGACTTTAACAATGTGGCCTTTCATCGCATCTAAAAGTGAACATTAAAAAGTAAAATAAAGTAACAACATATTTCCAATATTTGTGTTTTCAATATGGGGCCGACAAATAATTTTCAAGCTAGCTAACCTATTACAGAAGGGCACACAGATTTGGTTCTGGTGTACTTAGAGCTCCCATTTAAGGTTATAGTAAAGAAAATCATTGGTTCCGAGTTTGGGTTCGAACCCACAGCTCTAGAGTCCGGAAAACCATGTCTTATCCACTCAGCCAGACAACCAGAAATCAAATCAATCTGTAAAGTAAGCATCGCTTACTTGAAAATATTTGTTCAAGCCATGAAATTTCAACTTAAAGTATTTGCAAGTATTTTATCCTTTCCTTTATTTTCCATTTTCAAAGCAAGAAATCAATTTTTCTTTCAGCACATACAAACAAACATTTGACGCAAGAAATTCAAGTGAAGGTTTGAGGTTTAAAACAATCACTTTAAAGAATTACTTTCCCTAAAAATATTTAAATCAGAATTCATTACAAAATTCATGAAAAAAATATTTTTGAAATTTGAACTCACTTAGTTTGAAGATGAAAATAATAGAAGAAATAATACAACAGAGCTTTGTGAATCATTGACAATAGTGATCATTAGTGCAGGAAGTCACTGTTCTCATAGATAAATACAATAAATGAATTAAATCAAAACAAACAAACAACTTTCCGTCTTTAAACCTTTCAAATTCAAACTTGTTTTATAGAGAAGAGATACTTTTTGTAATTTCAATAAATAATTCAGAGCAGTAATTAAAAGATAGCTGTTCTTTGTAAAAAGGAATAAAAGTCATAAAACATTGGAAAAAAAGAAGAAAAAATGAAAAAAAGAAAATTTTCACAAAGGAATAAATTTTTCTCTTGGAATTAAAAAGAAAAGAAAAAAGAAACTGAATTAAATTGAAAAATAAAAAAAGAAAAATTAAATGCTATTTTGGTATAAATTAAATCGGAAAATAATTTTGTACGTTATTTATACGTTATTATATAAAAATCATGCAAAAAATGAGAACAAAGAGTTAAAGCTGCGATTTTATAACCAATCATGAAGCAAAATCTATCATTGGATGTTCGCAAATTGTGAAAAAGAAAACATTATTTTAGTAAAAATTACTGTTTGGAGATGTTTCATTAAATCATTGTGAAGCCAGAAAACAAATTTTCATTGTCTAAGTAGCCATGATCATACCTTATAAGAAATAAAGTTTACAATGTTAAGATACAGCTAATATAGGATATTGATGAATTTTGGGATAAGATTGAGTTTAGAGAGTAGCAAGTTTGGCAACTTAAAAAATAGTTTATGTCATCAGCATCTTGGTTTTGATTTTATGGATCTTGGTAGTTTAAGTATATTCTTAGTAATGATCAAAAAAATTAAATTGATAAAGTAAATTACCAAACAAAATCAGGTAATGCTTGTAAAAAACATGAAACAGGTTCAACATACCAGTAATATAATAAAATACCTATACGCTTTTTGGTAATTTCTACTTAGCTTCCATTAAAAAATCACTTAAACCCTGGCCCAAATTTGTAAACAGAAACTTCTTTAGGATCAAATTTATCTAGATTATAAATTATTAATTTAAATCCTACTGATGCCAAGAGCAGCAAAATCAATTCTATAACAATTTTCCATTATTCCTAACTATCCAAACTTACATTAAAATTGTTAAACTATTAAAACATGTATTGTAAAACGTATTAAAATATGTAGTAAACATACCAATATAATAAAACAAACTCTTTCATTAACTTGTAACAATAAATTGCTTTTGAGAAAACTTTTTTGCAACTTTACCCTAGTAGTATATAGTAATACATTGAATGTTTTTAGTGTGTGTGCTTTATGTCACTCAGTAATATATACATCACAAATACGTGAGGAACCCAACTTTTTTTACACCTAATAAGCAACATATTTGGCTGCAAAAATCCAAAGAAAACTCATAATTCAAAACAACAACAGTTAGAAAATTGCTATCCTACCTTGAACCTCATTCTAAATCATAAATAAATCTATATATATCTTTTAATTTTTTTTCTCTTCACAGCTTTGTAAAAATTGATTTTTAAACACCACATTCCAATTTCTCCAAGGAAAATGAAATCAGCAAATGTCTGTTGCTATGGAAATACAATAATATATTTCTTTGTGTGTTAAAGAAAGCAAACAGTAATGTGAATCTATGTATCTTGATATTAAAATAAAATAATTGTTTATTTTATGTGCCATAAAAGGTATCAAGCAGTATCACTTCTTTTCTTTAATCTTAAAATATTACAATATTTCCATGTATTATATTTTAAAACAAATATTTACTAATGCTTAAAAACTTTTTGGGGCTTTCCTAATAATAAAATACATAACCAATAATAAAATACATAACCAATACATAACTAATAACCAATTGCTTTTGTAAAAAGAAATTGCATAAATGGTGGTAAACAGAATTAACAAACAAAAATGGAAATATGTCACTAATTAGCAACCGTCAGAAAGAAAATACACAAACAAGGATCAAGAAAAGAACAGAGAAACTAGATAACAACCATTAGATAGCTAAAAAGAAGGCTCCAATCAAAAAAAAAAAGAAGCTGATTAAAGAATTATTCATAAGCATTGTTCCCCATTTTCAAAAGGTGTAAATGGGTTCTGAAATAACTAATTTCAAAACATTCACAATTTGTTCAGGGTATGGATCTTTACATATTTAAGATTAAGAGGATACAAAAATTAAATTTAAACAAGTCTTAGTGATTACAAAAATGAACAAAAACATTAGCTTGATTACCTTATACAAATATTTAAAATGATTTTGCTCTGAATAGCAGTTAACATTATTACATTTAAAAATGTATATTTAGCTATCTGCTCAATTTCATTAATATTATTAAAGTATTTTTTGATCTTAGCATAGTTAAAAAAAATAAGCAATAGAAATAACAAACCATCTTTAAAAAAAATTTAATTAATTTTGAGTATGAATTCAAATAGAACCCTGCTTGAAAAAAAAAAAAAAAAACTGAGCCTGGTGACACAATACAAAAATTTCACAAGGATTCAGCCTGACAGTATTTTCAACATAGTCAAGCAAAAAATATCAAATGAAATATATAAAATGTAATATATTTAGTGAGATTGAGCCTAAAAGTTCCTAAAAAGAATTTTAGTATCAATGAAAAGATACAATTTTAATTAATGAATTGGATTTCAAGAAAATTTAAGATGTAATTTTTGTTCAAAAAACTACAGCTTTAGAGGAGAACTTATTAGTCAAATTAATGAACAGATTTTTTCCAGACAAATGTTCAAAATATTGCGTGCATTACTTAGAAACAAGTTCTTAGCATGTAAGTCAAAATTCCCTCTATGATCCTATAACTTCATGCAACAGCTAGTTGTTCTGGCAGTAACAATGCACAAGTAACATAATTTTCCTATGAAAATCAGTCTCGTCTCCGCAATGTACTTCTATAGCCTCCACTTCAACTGCTCCCTTCTCCTGTGCTACATGTGGACCTTTTGTGCAACAACAATACCAACATGTAGTTGCTAATAAAGGATGTTACAAACTTTTCTATAACCTTCTACAGAAAACTGAGACATAAACTTTACAAACTTACCTGCACAGCTTTAAATTTCATGTTAAACTAACATCATTTAATCTCCATGTTTTTCTCTTAGGTACAAACCTTTTTTTTAGTAGTTCTCACTTTCTTAGTATTAAGGTGACATACTACTGGCTTATGATGAGTTATATATTTGTTACTTGGCATTAACTTTACATCACATTTCTTTAATTTTGATGTAACAAAAAATAATTGGATGCTAAACTTGAGAACTCTCTTACTTCTTATTTTGATCTCCATAACCATAACTTCAGTGGATTCCTACATAATCATCATCACTTCTACCAGCCTTGATGTTAAAGTCTTCACCAATAACTACAACCTCCTTTTCTCCCAATTTACTTGCAACATTTATGAAGTTATCACAGAATTTTTTTGATTATCATTTAACCCACACTGTAGAGAATAAACTGTGAGAAGAGTAACAATACTACCTTCTACCGTGATCTTAACCAAACTTGTTACAGCTCTGCCTTACCCGTGATTAACTTCATTGGCTATACCCTTCTTCTAACTTCTTGAATACAATTCTACAGGCTAATAAGATAACTTTCTGAACTTTTCTTGACTTAATCTAAATTTATGCTATAAAATCCAAATTTCACATTAGCTCCTATGCTATTATAAGCACCAACTGCACTGCTTAAAACTCTAACCAAACTTTATTAATTTTCTACAGTGCTGACAAAAACTTCTATGCTGCAATAGTGCCTGAAAATATCACAATCAACCAAAGACAAACGGTACCTGGTGATGTGATGGATTGATATATTCATTACTAGTTCGCTATATGTCTAGTTGATTAGTATTTAAGGTCTAACTAATAATAAGCTCCATTGAATAGGATAATTGTGCAAAATACCAAAAAGAAGAATCTATTTTAATATGTAACCACATTTTAATATCTCTCAGCTAGAATAAGGACACCGTTAAATTAAACAAGGATTCAATGAAATAAAATATCTTTTATTTAACTTGCTAAGATCCCAGTCATATAATGATTTTTAATTGTTATTGATCATGTCCAATTAAAAAAATAATGAGCTCAAGATGCGAATAATCAGACAAATTTTTATGAGTTTAACTATTTAAAAAACATGTACAATATCTTACTTTAGAGATTTTACAGAAGGTTTCTATGTTTATACTATTAATTAGAAAAGCAGAGTTGAAAAAAACTTGAAAGACATTCAGCTGTAAATACTCTACAAAAAATAACACAAATAAATATTTTCAATCCCTTCCTTCAACTTATCTATTAAACTACTACTTTTGGAATTAATCTTTTTTGAATATGCATACTTTAATTATTATGTCAAAACCATTTCAACTTATCTTAACATGGAATCTTCAAGCTTGCTCATTACTTCATTACTTCAATACCAATTCAATTTCTCTTTAAATTTCAATATAAATTTTGATCAGCACACCCATAACTTCTAAGGTGTTTCACTTTTCACAGAATTTCAACTTTTGGAAAGATCTAATATGAACTTATTTAATAATTAATTTAGTAATGAGAATTAAAACTTTTAAAATCTTCCATGGAAACCTCAATTCTGTTTAGAAGACCTTTTCTAGATTTTATTAACCTAACCATAAAAAACTTCTTAGTTAAATTATTATAAGACTCAGTTTTAAACCCACGCTTTGCACCATAAAAGTGTCATCTTGAAATGAAAATTACACTTATTCGCTCCCTCAATTACATATAGATAATACTTTTGAAATTTTTTTTTCCTTATTAACTTAAAAATCGTATTTAATAAGAAAATGTGCAGCTTAATCACAAAAGAAAAATCAGGTTAAATGTTGTTACTAACATACAAGAGCGTGTAAGGTTGTAGAATCGATAAAATAACACAACGTTGCCATATGATCTAAACAAAAGTCAAGTTGGCATGGAGCTTCATCGCGCATGATTTCATGAAATAGATTAAGATATAAATTCCTCTAGTGTGTTTTACTGAAGCCTAGGTGGAGTTGGTATTTTCCAAAAAGAAAAATTGCTCTCACTTGAGTCGATGATAGTCTGATGCACATTTGCATTTTCTAGACAAAATTATTATCGAAATAAAATTTATCTATGCTCCACAATTCCGGACGTCTAAATGAAGTTAAGGATAAAAGAATAATCAAAAAGAAATTTATGGGAGTATTGGAGTAATCCATACAAAAAATATTTAAATTAGCCTAACATCAACTCTGTATCATGAAATCAAGCCTCTACTAATTATCAGAAAAGATACCATATTTATCTTGATTTAACTGCTAAAAACAACAAAATTAGTTTAATTATAACCCGAGAAAAAATCCCTATTTTAGTCAATTCGAAAAGTGGAAGCTGTAAAATGATTAATTGATCTTGTCCAATCAATTTACATGTTTTAGGGCTTAAAACTGCCAAAAGATATACTTCTCTACTTTTAGCCAGCTTCTGACTTTATAGTAGATCTTTATATCAATCTAAAAACTAAAAGAAAAACCAAGCAAGTTGTGCACTACTTGTATCCACGAGTAGGAATCTATTTTTTGCCAGCCAATATTTTTTGCATGTAAATTTTTTTAAGACCGTGCATTATGATAGTGTGTGCACTCAAAATTTGTCAGAAATTAAAAACCCAAGTTTAGATTGTCACAAACTTTGGCTGAAACTGTTATCTTAGCAGCTAGCCATCTTAGCTGATGAATACTAAGCAGAAAAAGACAAAACTGAAACTCATATAGAAAAACAAAACCATTTGAAAATTAGCCTCCCAAGTAGCTGAAATAAATGTTGCTATGTACAGCCCATTTAATCATGTGCTAGATTGATACACATGAGAAAAGGTACCTCCTATCACCTCCTGTGATAAGCATCTGCCCTGAGCAGGTGGCAGTAAAATGTGTTTGCACGCTCTTAGGATTGAGACCGTCATTTTTTTTAATGCTAGGAAATCAAACATTGAAAAAAATTGATACAATGAATGATAAATTGACTCACAAATAGCTAAACTACATATCTGCAAAAGTACAAGGCCAAATTACCCTGTGATTTTTTTAACTCATGAGTCGGTAAAAATAAAATATTTTGCAGTACATATAAATATTGGTTCCAGTATAATTATATTATTACCAGTATTTAAATTCATTTTGTAGTAATGAATTACCTTCTTCAGAAAACAAAGATCCTTTCCAAATCAAAGTCACCAACGATTTACTATTTAAGAGTTGATAAAATCTTTCTGTTATTTTGGATATATCACCAACCAATTTGGCTGTGTTTCAAATTAATACTAGCTCTCATAAAGGTATTAAAAGGTCTCATATATAATGTCAGCATCAGAAGTTTCCTATTATATGCTTCAGTTACAAGGCTTTTAATAATTTGAAGAAACAAAAGCATAATGATATACTATATTATCTCAGTCAAAAGTTAAAGCCACCTTGAAAGAATGGCTGACCAATGGCCTAACTCAACCCTATTTTTCAAAGTTGATGATCAAATAATGAGTGATGAACAGAAAAAAAAATACTATGTAGCATAAACTGTGATCTAAAATATCTATGGATAAATATTATTCCCATACAAAATTGATCCTTGCTGAAAAAAGAGCCAAAAAAATTAAAGAAAATGTGGTCCAATTCCCAAAACCTGGGGAACCATGGACGTTAAACCAAGGTGTAATAGCAAGTAAGTTCAATTTATATAAACATAATTTGAGGAAAATGCAAATGGATCTTTCAACTTCACATTTCATTAAGAACTATTGATTGTTCTTATTGTGAACATTGGGTGGATTGTATTGGGTGTATCTCCAATGAAAAAATATGGAAAAAGATTACAACTTTTTTGACATTTTCTAATCACTGGTGGACTAAATAAGAGATAAATCAAAGTTAAAAATTTTTGAGCTTCTTATGGTGAACATAATATTTTTCAAACAATATATGTTTATTTTAACCCAAATATAATCCAAAAGTTTTATGATAAAATATTTAGAAAAGCTACTATTTTAAATTTTCTGCTATGTATGAACGTTACCAAATATTATACCGTATATACAGTCACATGAAACTTGAAACTATGAGGTTTTGATGATTTTATGGATATTTTACATTTTCAGCCTGCAAAATTTTTTTCTACGTACAAAATGTTTAGGGGCACCTGGCAGTCGATGTGATGAAGAACTGATATAAGTCTCCAATAGCTATCATTTTTCTTTTTAGTTTGAAACAAAAACCTTTTTAAACAACATTAGTCATTTACATTAGCTTTTTCACTTTCTCTGTTTGCAATAGTGCCATATATTACCTCAATCAAACAAAAAAAAAAAAAAAAAAAAGAAAAAAAGCCTTTCACTGTTTAATGTCAATTTAAAGGGATAACAGAACCTCTTTTGTATTTCCTTCCTATTGTCATAATCAATTTGCCTTAGAAAAATTACTGACTAACACAGCAGTAGTTAGAGTAGTGAGAGTGATAATTATTGATTGAGAGTGAATAATAGTTTTTTTGTCTGACGTTTTACTATATATATAACTTTATTTTCTAAACAGCTTTGTCATTCTTAAAACTTCCAAAATATTTTCACCTTACTCAAGTGATGTTCCTATAATAGACTTTCATATTTCTAATTCTATCTCTTCACCTTCACTATTCAAATTATCATTTCCATGAGAGACTTTTGATTTAAGTCTTCTTGACTTGATAACATTTTTGATATGATGGGGCCAATAGTGAATCATTATGAAGATGATGTAAAATTCTTCTGTATGGTGGTTCCTAGAGACTAGCACTTCTGTACTTAAACTAATTATTTCATTTTAAGACGTCAGGAAGGTTCAATCTTCGCATATTTTGATTGTTTATGTACAAACTTATTCAGTTATTTTATTAATTAGAAATTTATCTTTCGTTTTTGCAAGTCTTTATCAGTTGGTTTTGTATACTCTATGACAGGGGCCAAAGGTCTACCATATCATTTTAATTATTTTGTGTTTAATAAAATTTTTAAGAAATAAAAGATATACAATCGATTCTCTCCTCCTCTTCATGTTCAAAATTGGAATAATTTTATTCACCAAATTACTCCTCACCTGAAAGTGGAGAAATAGAATTTAATGATCACTGACCGATCATTGAATAACAATGATCACTGACCAATCATTGAATAACAATGATCACTGACCAATCTTTGAACAACAATAATCACTGACTGATCATTAAATAACAATGATCACTGACCGATCGTTGAATAACAATGATCACTGACCGATCATTGAATAACAATGATCACTGACCGATCGTTGAATAATAATGATCACTGACCGATCATTGAATAACAATGATCACTGACCGATCATTGAATAACAATGATCACTGACCGATCCTTGAATAACAATGATCACTGACCGATCATTGAATAACAATGATCACTGACCGATCATTGAATAACAATTATCACTGACCAATCATTGAATAACAATGATCACTGACCGATCATTGAATAACAATGATCACTGACCAATCATTGAATAACAATGATCACTGACCAATCATT
>JAUZNK010041629.1:0-20281 GCA_035046665.1 Euphysa ruthae | reverse complement strand
GAATAACAATGATCACTGACCAATCATTGAATAAAAATGATCACTGACCGATCATTGAATAACAATGATCACTGACCGATAATTGAATAACAATGATCACTGACCGATCATTGAATAACAATGATCACTGACCGATCATTGAATAACAATGATCACTGACTGATCATTGAATGACCGATTTCATAACTTTCAATGATTAAAATAAAACCAACAAAACCAATAAAAATAAAAAAGCAATGAACAGGCAACAAAATTTGATCAAATACAAAAATCTTCTCTTTGGATCAAATTTTACCTATTTAGGACCCTCATTTCAAAAGAATCAAAAGGGCTTGTTATTAATGACGTTAAAATCTGAGTACTTTAACCTTTTAGTGTGATATGCAGCTAATAACAAATGCATAATATATTTTGCATCTCACACACAACTGAAAATAAGCGGGGGTGATAAAATTCAGTCTAAACATTTACTAACAAAGTTTAGTTACTAAATAGCCATATAGGGTTCTAAGTAACTAGATCGTATATTTTGTCAACTCACTAACAAATATGGTACCTTCTTCTAGCAGGAAAATGTTTTTTTTCCCTGGAGATTTGTTAGCTGTCCTGGAAAGTGAGGAAAATGATAGCATCATACATCAAAAATGACTGAAACAGATAGCAGAACATTTGCTTGTTGCTGATAAAGCATGGATGAGGTGTTCTCTGAAAAACAGTTTTCAGTTTTCAGATGTAGATTTTTTTTTCTATTGAGTATTTACAACTTTTTTGGAAATAATTTATTGAAGTGATGACACCTGTGATAAATTCTATGCAAACTAATTAATAGCATTCCTAATTTCCTTTCAGAAAAAGCATAATTACAGGGCCCTATCTCAATTTAAAAGAACTAATGATCTAAAGTTTGGAACACCGTACAGAAAAAGCGACCATTCTAAAAAGCAATTACCGTACTAAAGGGTTAAGTATCATAATAAACCATTTATAAAGCCCAATGAAACTTTAAAAATATTGAGTCGTTTTTTAAAACAAAGATGTATTGCAAAAATTTTCTTATTGGGTTACAAATCTTTGGAAAAAAGCTGGTTTAGTCAAATTTCATGGTGAAAGGTATCTTTTTCATAGATTCACTTACTTTAAAGTGGAAACCAAAGGCAAAGAAGATTACTAGGTAATCACAGGTAATCATGAGGCAAACGTTAAAAAGAAAATTTAAGAGATCATATCAAGCGCAAATTGCAAAATTCAAAGTTTTAAGCAATTTTGTGAGCAATTGAGCAAAACAAGGCAAAGAAAAAATCAATTTTGGCTGACAAGAATGGGTTAGATAAGAACCTTAGAACTGATATTTGGCTGGAAAGGAGATCCAATAATCCTAAACTGAAAAAAATTTTTCAATCTCTGGGAATCATTTGAATATTAAATTAAATTTTGTAAAAATAAAGGGCTCATGGTGTGGGAATAATCTTGTTCAGTGTGGAAAATATAAAGAAAAAAAGTTACGAATGATTTAAAAGTAGCAGCTGCATTATAATAAATACTTTGATTATTAAAGACAGTAAACTCTGGGAAAGAAATAGTTCAAATTTTAGAGAGAACAGGAACAAAAAAAGGAAATGTACTACTGTAGCGAAATTGCAGAGAAAATTTAAATTTTAAAATGTAACAACAAAATAAAACAATTTCATATCATCAAAAAAAGTATATTAGAAGACAAAAATATATTTACAACATAATATTATACTTAGTTAAGTTTAAATGTCATAAATTTAAACTAATAAAACCAAAAAAAAAAAAAAACACAACATAAGCGTAAGAACAGGTTTAAGGACAAATAATTCTTTAAAAAAAATCATTAAAAAATTTGATATAAATCATTAATAGTCTTATATTTGTGATGTTTGTGAAATTAATTTTTAGAAATTAATTAAGTGTCTCAAAAATTTAATTTTCCTCATCTCAATTTCTAGTTATGTGAATTAATCCAGGGAGACATTTTGTTTTGTTTTGTAATGCATATAAATATGATGAGAATATAAAATTAACGGACTTTTTAATGCAAAAAAAGATTTAAATTTACACCATTCCATCAAAGTTGTGGTACCCATAACAAATTCTTAAAACTTCCTTAAAATAATATAACTTGTTTAAACTTATTTAACATGATAAGACATTTAAAATAAAGATAAAAACTAAAACATACAAAGATCATTAAAAACACATGGTAAAAAGCAAAAAAGTTAAAAACCAGCAGCCATAATGCTTATAAAATATAGGCTCATCAGATTGAAGGAAAAGTATAACTCTTATAAGGGTAAATCAATCTTCAGTAAAAACTATAATAGTGGTAGTCTACATATAGCCTATAGCACTGTACTTTGTGTTGGGTCTATGTATGCATATCTAAGAGCATATACATCTATGTAAAAAAGTTTATTTGTTCTGGTGAATAGTATCTAATGTATCGAAAATAAGAATTTTACTGATTTTCCAATTTCTGGTCTATTATTTAAAATTTAAAACAAAAGGTATTGGACAGAATGTGGCTTGGTTTTGTTGCACGACCATTCATGCACAACCATACACAATCAAGCCAAAAAATTGGCATTTACTGGTTTTATGCCTATATTTACATTTAATGTACATTCTTACATTATTAATTTTTACTCTTAGATACAAAAATATCATGATTTTACAAATATCATACTGGATAGAGAGATTCTATGTTTAAATTTTTAAACAAGGTCTCTAACCTCTAGTGAGAAGACGAAAAAATTGGTTAGCATACTTTCCACATTTCACAATGGTGATATTTTTAATAATAAGAAGATTTCTCAAATGACGAGTGAATTATTGCAAAAGCCAGATTATCATAACACTATGGGTGGGGTAAATTTACTTTGACGTAAAATTATTCCACAGAATTCAAGCCTAGGGGAATCAAAAAACTATCCGCACTTTTTATAGAAGCCTCACTAATGCATATGTTTGGTAAAAAATAAATCTATATCATTTGTGAAAAGAAAACGATTAAAATAGCAATATTCATCACTCTGTCTTTCTGCAAAGATGTAAGTGACACAATGAAGTAAAAATTTATTCTTCGTACTTTTACCATTTTTTTTTATTTCTTAGAAGAATAAATGACAAAAAAGCGATGCTTTGAAATTTTGAAAAATTTTCCTCTGTCTACCATTTTTAATTTTGTAGAAGTTGTGGTATATTCTATGTAGTATTTTTGATGATATGAAATAATTTGTTTCTATGTCATTTCTTGCTGAATTTTCCAATATAACAGTCTAAAATTGTAAGAACAGAAACTTTTTTTATTAATGTTTCTAATTAACATATTTTTCTTTATATTTTGGGAAAACATTTCTAGCTAGTTTACTAGATCATTCAAGCAAAGTTTTTGATATTGAATAGAATGATATAAGTCCAGCTGGAGCATTACATGATTTTAAATATGTTTTTGCTTTAGTGTACATTTAAATACAATTTTGAATGTGGATCTACATATATTTCATAGCTGTAAAATTAATCCTGAAAAGCAGTTGGCATGCAGAAAAATAAAATGATGCCCATAGACCCTACACCCTACACATAGACCCAACACAAAGTGGAATAGAGGATAATATTTAGATTTGTCTATTTTTTTTTTTTTTTTCAAATTTAAAACTTAAATAAAATTTATTTTTGTGATATCGACATTTTTAAATAAGTATATTTAAGTAAAAGCATATTTAAGCATGAATTGAGCTTGAATATTTGCAAGCATATTCGAGTCTAATTTCAAATTTTAATGTTTACAATAATTTTAAGTGAATTAAAAAAGACAACCATAATAAAAATATTATTAATCTAGTTAACATGTCACAAATACATATACCTAAGAAATTGTAATTTTGAGCTATTTTCACATTGAAATAGTAAGTAAGACAACTTCATTAATTAAAAAAAAAAAAAAAAAAAAAAAAAAAAGAATTTAAAGAATATAAAACATTAAAAATTCCACATTTCATTTTTACAACAATTTTGTTCAAAATTTCTGCGGGAAAAAAAAAATTTTTTTTAAATATATTTTCTAACATAAACATAAGGAAAAACAGAAGCATTTTAAAATGCGCTATCTATCAATAAATTTGAAAAGGAATTGCTGGCTATCACTAAATAACACAGCCCAGCGATCCTCAAATTTAAAGATACATGCATATCAAACAATAAACAGAAGAATGAAAACATAACAGAACAGAACAATAAATGTATGTTTTACAAAAATAAAAAAAGATAAAATAAACTTTATAAAAAATCTGTAAAATAATGTGTCTTTGACAATTGAGAATGTAAACTGTTACTGAAACTTTTAGAAAAAAAATGATAGAACAATAAAATCCTTAGTAATATATTTGGAAAAAATTGGTAAATTGACTGAAAACATTAGCAGAGAATATTTATTTCAAAATATAGGTTATACTATCATTAAACATTCTTAGGTAAACTATTACATTGATATAAAATTTTAAGACATTACTTTTTTTGTTTATTTTATTTGTTATAATAAAATATTCAGTAGGTGGTCAAAGCCACCCTTCTCCTTTAACTTTATCATAATTATAAAAATATCAACTTTATCGTGATTTCTGAATCCATTTTGGTTTTCAGGCCCCACACACCAGATGGGCGCCCTTATTAACTTTCTAAATGACTGGAAAAAAAATCTATAGTGTCCCTTTTAAGAAATTCACAAAAGAAAATGAATCCATTTTGGAGACAAAACCATAAACCAGATTTTTAGACAGAAGCCTACAAACCCAAATAATACCATCACTGCTTACCAACTAACCATTTTGGACATGGCCACCTACTAAGAATTTTTTTTTTCAATCTCAAAAAACAAAAATTAATACACTTCTAATAAGAAAACTTTATTTTATACAATACATGAGTGAAATTTAAATGACATGTAGTTATTTCAGCAAAAGTTGAGTAGCACATAAATCTTTTTTTTTATTTATGTTTTACAACCTGTATAGATCAAAAAATAAAAAATCATTAGATTCTATTAAAAAACATTATGAATAAAATACTGTTAACGGAATAATGATAAAAAAAAACCGTTTTTATATACAACAAAAATATAGACGGTAAAAAAGGATGATAAAAAACTATGTATACTTTACTAAAATAACTCTTTCATTATATAACTATAATAAAGATTCTAATAGACATTCTTTTGACCTGCTTAATGAACTAACTATTCAGCCACACTTCCAGAGCTCTTTATAAATTTTTAAAGCTGATTTCTATTTCAACTCTTTAAAACTGAAATTGTTACTGCTGATAAAGAGATTGTCAGGTAAGGATATATTCATCAAAAGATGGTCAGAACCATAACATTATTTTTAAAAACATTTTTTAGCCTATATACCAAGCGTAATGAGTGAAATGTATAGAAAAAAGAATTTTAAAGGTTATTTATATACAGTTTATATACTGCATTGGATATATTTAAAACTCAATAAAAAATTTAAAGAGTTCAATTTTCAAAAATACAATTATGCATATTTTTAAAAATTTATAAAAAAAAGTAAACTTATGGCATATATTAACAATATTGTCAAATGCAGCAATGCCATAGTTAAAAAAATATTCATCAAACTTATTATTAAATGATATATCTTTAATATATTTACTGTTTTCTTGGGCAAATCAGGGGGTAACTTCATGAGAAAACATAAATAGGCACATATATAAATTAGGGCCATTAACTGAATTGTACCAGCATACATTTAGAATGGTAAAGCTCTATTTACAACAATTACTCATGTTTCAATTTATTAAATCATATTTCTTAAAAATCAATAAAATACGAATTATATTCATTTTTAAAGGATTGAGGCTCACATATCCCAAACAATAAGCGTTTCTCATAAAAGTATATCTCAAAGTATCTTAATGTATCGTAACTACAATGAATTCAGCAATCCACTTGCTTCATGTGTTAGATGTTATAGATGCTAAATGTTTCTTAACTATTAGATTATATAAAAAAAGTTAATTTATAAAAAAAATTATAAAAAAAAAAAAAAAAAAAAAAAAAAGAATTGACAGAAATTTCTTCATTAAAAGTGATAAAATCAGCTAAAAATTAACCTTAATTCTTAGTTTAAGCAAACTGATATCTTGTTCAAACTACAATTTCAATTTTTAATAACACATTTTAAATGATTTTTATTTGAAAGATAAAATCTTTAAAAAATTATTTCTTAAACAAAAATTAAGCCCTTCAGCTTAATCTTCAATGAAATTATTTGCTCAAACAATTTTAATTTACTTAAACCAAGAAAATCGCAAGTTTATCACTTTAGTATTTACAATGTCTTAAAAAACATAAGAGAATTTGTTTTAAAATATTTCTAACTATATTCTATATTATAAAGCATTTACTCTGCTACTCTTTAAAAGGTTGCTCCTTTTTCTTTCTATAAGACTAGCATGTCATAAATGAAAAATGCTTGGCTACATCAAAAAATGTCCTTCAATAAAAGGTCCAATGTTTTTCTCTCAACTTTGGAAAATAGTCTTCTTTTTCAAATCACTTGATTTGGAAAAGATAATTTTTTACATTTCATTAATACAACCTTTAATGATCCAACTAGCATAAGAAACGGACATTAAACAGAAAATGATGTTGATTTGAAGCATTTTATTGTAGCCAGCAATAAAGAACCAATAACTTTAAGAGTTTTTGCGATTAAAACCAAGCAAATTTCATTTACTAGGCTAATTTTAGTAAATATGTTAAGATCAAAATTGTTCAACAAGGCTCTTGCTTCATGCAGTCCTCAGGTTTGATAAATTGCTGATACTTCGGTGGCAAAAACATGCCGTTCTCTGACCTAGATAAACAAAATACAAATTAATTTTATACTGATCCCACTGCTCTCTTGACAGGCATAGTGAATCAAACACAAGAGTAAATATTACACCAGGACTGCTATGCACTTTTTTTAGAGCAAAATAAAACCTTCTTTATCAATTACCAATTAAGAATATTTTGCAAAATTATCTGTAAACTGTTCCCAATTATTATGCATAGAACCATGATTACAAAAAACTTTTGAAGTGGTCGAAACACTTAAAAACCACCCGAAATAAAATTTTTAAATATCATCAATAATTTGGGCATAAGCCAAGGCAAAATTTTTGAGAAAAATTATCAATATTTGATACTGCTGAACCAACTTAACTATTATTATTATTTGGTAGTGAATTAGACATGTGTGGTAATACATTTAATTTTATGCAATGCATAGATATGGAAGATCAACAAAAAGAAAAAATCTGCAAAGACTATTTTGAAAAAATAATTAAAATATTGTTCCACAATCATGCTTCTTTAAGAAATTAGATTATTTGGGAAAAAATCATTATTAACATTTTCATTTATTATTTATTATTTATGTTAAATTAAATTCAACACCTAATTGTAAAAATGCCTTGCAAACAAAAGATCATCAGAGACATCAGAAAAAAATGTAACTAATCCTCCAAGAACATATCCATAACCCTCTAAAAATTTATGGCATCATACATTAGGAATTAAATTTTTCTATCTTTACTCAAATACTTATGCCTTAAACCAAACTTACAAAAAATTGCCATCTTACTTTTTAGTATCAAACTCATGATTATCAACAGGTTTCGAATTCGATGTATCTTTTTCTTTGCGATGCTTTCGTTTCCAGCAATTTGGATTTAGTTTCATTCGCTCATCCGCCATAGTTTTTGCCATTCTTGAGTAGTCTTCACGCTTTTCTTCTGACAACTCTCTCCATTTTTCTCCAAGTAGTTTACTGATAGCTCTATGGTTGTATAAAAGAGACAAAGCCATTATTTTCAGTGTTTCCATAATAAAAATAAACAAATATGTGTTCATAAAAACAGTTTATTGGAAATTGAAATATATTTTAAAAGAGAAGGTGATTATTTTCTATTTAAATAAAAGTTTATTGTATGAGGAGAAGTCAATAACGTGACCAGCAGCTGAACATTGTGACAATTGGTTGCTTATCTATAGAAAACCAAACCATCATTCACATAATCACACTTACATACAAAATCATGTGTAATATTGTGTATACTATAAAAATATATTAATACCTCTATAATTAAATTCCAGGATATTTGTTAACCTGCTGTGATGATTGGATGAATCATTACACATTACATATTCAAAAAGTAATAATGTCTAAAACCAGTGTTGTATAAAAGACTACCTGTTGTCTTTCCCAGTATGCTGCTTAGTAAGCTCAACCCTCATAGTCTTCCCAAATAACATGAACCCATTCATGGGCCTTCGACTTTGTTCGTTACCAGACAGTGGCTTTCTACGTTTTTTTTTACTATAACTTTTTGTGCTACTATTATTGTCAGTGTTAGATTTATCTATTTCTACAGTAGAATTGACTGTGTTGATATTTGCATTTCTAGAAGGAAGATTAGCCTCATGTGGAGTTATAAATGGAGGTTTGGGTTGAGTAGGGGATTTTGAATATGTTAACGTAATTGTGTCGTTATTGCGACTAGTCAAAAGTTCTAATGTTGCAGCCACCTTTTCACGAATATCATTCAGGGTACGCTCCATTGGAGAACTGTTTGAATGAACAGCTTTTTCCTCACTGGGAGATTCAACTTTGATGTCAGTTTTCTATAAGAAAATCTTAAATTGATAAAAGCAAATGAAAACATTAATAATTGGAAAATCTAAAGGAAGCTGTGTTTCTATAGAAGATAAAGCTGTTCAATTACTAAAAAATTTTTGGTATTCTTTGCAACTTTACATTTTCCTATTATTAATAATATAAGGTTAGCTGTTTCATAAGAAAGAAGACATTTTCAAACCGATTGTAACTTTTGTTTTCCTTCATTACACATGAAACATAGGAAACGTATTTCCAAAGCAATTTGGTTTAGTTTTTGTGAAAGGTGCAAAAAAATTTTGGGAATATTTTGCTGCTTCCAAAATATATATATTTTTTTAAACCCAATTCAGTGTAATCTTTTTTATTCTAATATCATACATGCAACCAGAAAAAAAAAATACAGAAAGGTTTATAGGTCTTGATTTATTTCAAAAATAAAAAATTTGTATAAATCATAAGTTCCCTTCTATTAAACACAAAGTTTTTTCAGCCTATATACTTAAGATATTTATAAATATGCAATGTAACCAAGTTTTTCTAAGAAACACTCAAAAACCACCAAAATGGAAAACCAACTAGTGCCTACCTTAGACTGAGAAACGAACCTTGATGTATCCTGTGGACTAAACGTAAATCTAAAATAAATAAAATATTTTCAGACTAATTTCAAAAACTTTTTATGCTAAAATTATAAAAGAAATAGAAATTCCAAATAATTTAGTTACTGTTAATAAATGATTATGATAAAAAATACCATATTTACAAAATTTTATAATTACATAAGCATTCTGGAAATATTCCAGATCCAACAAAAAATTCAAAGCTTTTTGTCCTGGCACTATTTCATCCCATTGAGGCTCTTATATAAACAACCCAAGAAATCAAAAAAAAATCAAAAATGGTTTTTATAATTAAGATTGTTACTAAAATAAAAATTGTATTTTAAGATATGTATAACGTGGGGCTGGTTGAAGTGAAAGTGATCTTATTGTCAAAGTAACCTAACTAATATTAAAAGAAGATTTTTTTGAAAATATCAAAGGAAGTTATTCTTAAGCAACCTTATACAAAAAATTCAACATGCTTAAAATATTGCAAGTAATATTCTCTAACATTATGAAATTTCCAGAAGAGCTGACTATTTTTATAGAACGAAACTTAATTTTAAGCAATAATTTTTTGGAAATCTAAAATAGTTACTTCATCATGATTGGAAAATTCTTTTGGAAAATAAAAAGCAGACAAGAAATTGAAAAGAGCTGAATAATTAGAGAGATTGTGTAAATTTCTAAAACACTACGTACATATTTTGAGGACCACCAGGACCAAGCATTGAAGGGCATGGTGACATTGCAGTGCTCGGTGTGTAATTTCGACTAGCAGGTAGACATATGTCTCGAACACGAAGGCGTTTAAAAGGAATTCCATATCTAGCCATAGCTTCAGTAGGGTTGGGAGCTGACCAACCTTTATTTTTTATGTAAAATGGATGGTCAATAGGGCACTTAGCTACTAATCTTTGTGGTCCAGGGATAATTTGTTCAAAGGCTAATTCCACCATATCCTAGAAATCAAGGTTATTTTATACTCATAGTGTATTCTATAACCAAACCATAAATGTGCAACATGTGCTTTATATACTAATGCATGAAAGAAAGCCATTAAAAATTTCTAATAAATTTAATGTCCAAGAGAACAAAAAGCTTTTCTATCCTTCTATTAATAAAAATCAGAATTTAAAAATTATCTTTTACTTAAATTTTACTAAACCTCACCTAAATTTCCAAAGTTTAGTAATTACCAAACTGGAAAGTATCCATCCAGTGAAAACGAAATTCTGGGGAAAATTTTGTGATTGGGTTTGGATGTAGATAATAAAGCAGTTTTTTTTCATCGCTATATCAAAAAATTCTTAGTTTTAATAAGGAGATAAATTTGGATATTTTACTTTCTCGACTAGTGGTTAAAGAGTTTTAGGCATGGTACAGAATTGCCAATAAAGTATACTTGGCTGATGAGTCATAACAAACACAGCCAGTCAAAAAGTGATCGGTGCATGACTCACACCTGAACATATGATTCACCAGATCAACAAGTCAAACCAATTTTGTTTAATGTTTTAATAATATTCATACTATTTGAATGGTGACCAACTTGGTGCATTTTTCCTTTACAGACTCATAATGAAATCTTAGAATAGTAAGTTCCAATTTACTTTTTTTTGGTATATTATATGAAACCTCAGAATAAAACTTGATTTTGACAAACCAAAAATAATATTAAACATGTTTTTTTTTTTTTAATAATTAATATTGATATCAAAACTGTTATATTATCATAATTACATATTTATTTTAAGTGTAAGGTCAATTTTATATTGCCTAAATTTTAGGATTTAACATTTATTTTTTAGAGATGCTTTTCATTTCTATAGTGTAATGAAATGAAATTCTAAATCATTTGTAACAGCCCAATGCAGGATTTTAATAATTTGACTAACGTTTTTATGAGTAAAACATAAAGAAATCACTTTGCAGTCAGATAAAATTGAAGATGAAATTCTAAAATTGATTAGTTATCAAAACATTTCAGTATTTAAATTTCTTTGAAAAAATCATGTAAATGAAAGTAATTATCCGAATGCATAAATGCCCTAAGACATCATACGGACCATATGAATAAATATAACTATAAATCCCAAGCAAAAGAAGGACCCTTTGACAACCACTCTCTTTCAAATTTAATACGGCAACATCTCAAAAATGTCATTGTTCTTACAAAACTTACCCGTGCAGAAGTTAAACTTGTTTCTTCCTTTATCTCTCTTACTTTCATACCACTTGTGTAAAAATTCATATCATCCCTTCTTCTACCACCTGGAGTAGTACAAAACACTGCAACATCTTCAGTGTTCATGAATTCTTTGTCATCCTGTTCAAACTTTACGCAACAACCTAAGGAGGATAAAAATTTGTCATTGAAAACTTACGCAGCAGCCTAGAAAACACAATACCCTTTTTGTAATGACTATTTCATTCCTGCAATAAAGATATGTATCATAACACTGAAAATCAAAACTAACAAAAAAGCTTTTAAACTGAGTCTACTGCTACCTGTCCGGCAGGTGGTAAATGCTATGACTAAGTACCTATCACCTTTCCACGAGTGATCTCAAATTAATTTTTAAGGAAAAAAATGTTGGATAATTTGAAGTCATGTAGATCATATGCATAATTGATTTGTTACTCTCATTAGATAGCATTGTTGAATTCCTTTTAATTTTTGACAGTTTTTAATTATATTAGTGCACCTTTATGTGCAAAAAATAAGATTTAAGTAATACAAATTTTTTTTTTTTTTTTAATATATACAAAGATTTACTTCAAATTCAAACTTTTGAATTATTTTCAAACCCAAAAATTTTCCAAAAGGATTTTCAAAAAGAAATTTGTTGCAGAAAAAAGAATAATTTCTAAATAAAAACTATGGTAAAAACTAACCTGATTTCAAAACAAATTTAGACAATTTATTGTAATTTTAGAAATGTCTGTAAAAACTGTCAAATAAATTGTATTCTGGACAATATACCCAGTGTTGCTAGGGTTAAGAAAAATAACGATTGCATGCTTAAGGATGGTGTTCAGGCTAGAAATATATCAAAAAATAAAAATAAATAAATTTTCACTCATTTTATCCTTATTTTGTGTTTTTTAACGTAGATTCTGATTTCCAAATAAAAAACAAAACAAAAATTGATTAAAAAAGACTGATAATTATGAAAAATATGTAAAAAAGTTGTTATACGCCTTTTTTACTCCACGACAACAAAAGGCCATTACTTCTTTTTTTTCCAGCTTCACATACAAAAGTGTTCGCAGAAAAAAACATCGTTAGAGAAGCAAGTAATATAAATTTAGTGAGATTTATCAAAGAACTTATGAGGAGATTTAAAATAAAAAAGCCATTTGAAGGTAAAAAAAAAAACGAAATTGAAAAAAAGAGTAAAATTCGTACGAGTGAGGAGCATAAAAACATTTCTAAAAATTTTAACAAAAACACTTCATGGTTTGCTGAAAAAGAGGTAAGTTTGAGCAATGAAAGTGATGAGGAAGATGAGCCAGGGAAACATGTAAAATTATTCTTAAAACAGATGTCAATTTTGGGTGGAAAGCTATGATACGAGTTATAATTAGTTGTCAGACGAAACAAACAAACAGTGACTAGGAAGTTTATGATAAATGCAACTTCATCATAGATTTGTCTTCTCTAGATAATTAATTGTCTTTGAAAAAGTGCTGTATGCAAGATATGCCATGACATATACCAATAAAAAAACATAAACAGAACCTTGGTACAAAACTGAAGCTACTTTGTAAAAAAAGAAATGTATAGCAGATGATCTTAGCTTCTTTTGTACTCCAAAGGTCCCTACAAACACTCATGTTAAATAAACGTGTTGACAAACATTGAGCTCAGATCGTTTGAAAAAGGCAGAAGTGCTGCTAAGAAGTCGTTCTCGATTTTGCCTCCAGATCAGCCTCTTGGCAAAGAAGCATGAACAAACATGACAAATTTTAGATTAGCAAAAAGCAAAGTAATTTCCATGACAAATATGAAATGTACTATAAGGGAAGCATTTTGTTTGAACAATAAAAGCTCTAAGAATGTTGTAAGCACTGGACACAGTTTCAACTGTCCTTGGAATGTTGGTTGGCTGAAGAAGCAGTTGTTGCTGCTATTTCCCATGATACAGGAAAAATTCATGGACATCATACATAAGACGGCGTATTACAGAATGCAGTTCAAAACAGAAATTGCATGATGAAAAGAAAATAAGTGTTTTGGACTAGATGGGATGGTTGTTGCTTCACAAACTTAACTACAGTTTAAACTTTTACACTTGAAACAATTTACACTTGAAGTCCACAGGTAAGTAATCTGTTTCTAAAGTTTTATTTTTGTCAGTCAGACTGATGAGAACCGACATGAGTTTGACTATTTGCAATTTTAAATTTGATTTATTTAGATTTAGTTGCTTTCTATATGGAGACAAATTTATAAACATGTTGTTTACAAGATTAATTTAGGAAAATCTATTTTACTTGCAAACTCTTCTAGTATTATTTTGTACTCATTTGGTCGAAGTTCCACAAGACCCTTCATAAGTTCAAGAACATTTGGTAAGAATGAATGCTTGGGTGGGGAATCATTTCCCAGCTTAATTTTTCCTCAGAGCAATGGCCCATGACAAGTAATATATGTAGCGAATTTGCTTTGGCTCTTTGTTGTTGTCTTCTAAGAGAAATACTCCCCTTCTCTAAGAAAGAATGTCCATCAAAACATTTTTATGTTTTGCTTTCAGTCGTCAGTTTACTCTACACAAAAACACTGATGGTTCAACAACGTATAATAAGAACCTATTGGAAAAAAGTTTTTTTCAAAATAGATATATTCAAGTAATATTTTGTAAATCTGGATTTTTATTATGATAAATAGCAAATAGATATTTTAGTTATAAAAAAAAATTAAGTTATATACCCAATCTTTTCCGTTTCATAAGAAAGTATTTTTTTATTTTCTTGAGACTTCTTTCGTCTTCAGCTTTTCTCATCTTTTTATTCCCTAATCCATTTGTTCTTTTATTTCCTTTTCTTCTTTGCTAATTTTTTTATTTGCACAAAGTGTTGTCTACCAAAGTATTTTTAGGATTAATTTATCATCAAACTACTCCTGTTCAAAAATATTTTTAAGCAGAAATCAACATAATACAAGGTGGTAAACGACTTTATTTTCCACTAATGACATGTTTTTTTCATCCGTTAAACAAATTTTAACAATTTTTATAATAAAAGTTTTAGATTGCAGTTATTTGATTAAATTATACTAAACTTATGAAAACTGTTATTTAATAACATGGGTTTTTAAAAGAAAACAAAAATATCTTTATAGTCCAAACACTGTCCTTAAGTTATCAGCTTAAAGGTTGTTAAGGGGGAACAAGTCTCTGCCCTAATAAATTTTAAATAGCAGCATAACCAATTTAAAATTATAACATTGTAAATGTCCTTAGCATAATTAAAGCATTAGGCAACCATGAGTAAATTCCATCTATAACAGTTTTTAACTGATCTTGAAGATCACAAGATTCACAAGAGATTTAATTCAAATGCTGATAAAATATTTTATTTTCATTTTGTATCTTACCAAACCCAGGTTCCCTACCTTTAAGGAAACACAGCCAAACTGGAGTTGGCCACTTCATTGTAGGCCAAAACGATGGGGTTTGTACATTGTCAAGGAAAGGTGAAAGCGAGACCAATGTATCACTGCGTGTCACCGATGCATCAGAGCGTGGCGTTGGAGTTGACAGAAACTAAAAAAAATATAATAAAATTTAGGCAAAAACAAGTACTAGCTGAATTTTTAAATTTTTTAAGCCTCTGAAATAATAAAATATGCAATTTCACTTGTAATCTTTAAAAAAAATAGGTAGCGTTTTAAAGATTTTATAGTTACAGATATGCCGGAATTTTTAGTCTAGTGTTGAAATGTATCCTAGTGGAAACAAAATTTTATGAGAAATATAATATTAGAAACAGATTCATTTTTGCTATAATTTCAACCTCACTTGATACATCAAAAGCTTCAAAAAAATAAAAAATTGTTACAGAATTTTTTTTTAATTTGCATATTCAATTTGCTACAAAATCACCAAAACACAAAATTGTTCAAAAAGTGAAAGGATACCATCAAAATAAAAAAAAATAAAAAAAAAACAAAATTAAAAATTTTAAAGAAAAATACAAAAAAAAGGCACTTCCACTTCAATAACAACAGGGACCAGCCCCATGAAACGAGATTACTTGACAGGTGATATACAAGTCAACACACCATCTACGGCCCTTTAACTTCAAAAATTTGCAAAAATCTTAACAAACAGTTTTTAAGAAAAATTCAAAAAATTATTTCTGCATCAAAAAATTTGAAATAAATATTTGAACCCAGTATCAAAAAGCAACCAGAATTTTTTTCAAAAACCTAGGCAAAATTAAAAAACACTGCACAAAATTTCAAAACAATTTATTTAACAGTTTTTGAAAAAAAAATTAATAAGACCCTTAATGACTTTGTTGGGGGTCACATCAATTAATTTAACATAGTGATCTGTTCATTTTATTTTCAAATTTTTGTAATTATCATCAGAGGAAACACTAATAAAATACATGAGTAAGGAAATTGTTTAAATATAGCAAATATTAAGGAAATTGTTTAAATATAGCAAATATCAAGGAAATAACTTTAAATGCTCCAATACCATACTATTTGACATTACTTACAGGAAACCATGATATATCATGAGGCTGCAGTGATGTCATAGTTAAATTTATATTAGACCAGCAAAAATTTAAATCTTTGAGGAGTGAATATTTATTTAATAAAAATAATTAAGTGTGATTTCAAAAGCTTTTTTTTTTTTCTTACTTTTATTATTTAGGTTCTGCATTAAATAACTTGTAAAGACACTTATTCCGCACAAGGAAAGTAAACTTTAACCAACTTAAAATATTTCAGTTATTCCAAGGGAATGTCTGAGGTGTCATAGGCTTTTTTTAGCTAAGCACCCCTATTTTAGTAACAGTGCACTTTGTTGAAAAAATGCATGTCCAAAAAAATCAATTTTATAACTTTTATAACCAAAACAACAACAACAAAAAACTTTTTCTCTGTATTCTTTATCTATTAATTATTAGTAAATAAACTTCATTTTTAATTTCTCCAATATTTTTTAGATTTCTATTTTCAGTTCTTGAAAAAAATATTAAATTCTCTGAGAATAAAAATTTAAAATGACATTTATAGAAAAAAGCCAAGATATAAAAAAAGCCTTGTTTTAAAGGAAATATAAAAACAAAATCTTATAAGCTATCAAGCTTATATCAATATTAGAAATAAAAAAAAATGAAACTATTGCTGTTGGTTAGATTTTCTCTGTCCTTGGTTTTCAGTACTATATCTCCTTAGTTGAGTATCATAGCGGAATGAAACTAGATAAAAATATTTACTATGAAATGTATTTTCATTAAAAACGTAAAATTCCACGAAGTTCAAGGTAGATTTTCCACCCTGAATCTTGGGTTTCATAATTCATGATTAAAATATTTAAAACAATTAAACATAATATCTCAGTGATTTTAAGCAAAAATTTTAAAAAAAACTTACTGATTTCTCGCCTGGAAAGAACAACTTTGATAGAGGGCTCTTCATAGTCCAATCTGGGGTACCAGAAGCCGAGTGTAATAAACTTGGTGTGAGTGACATAGGTACTGGACTGTTCTGAAATGGGCTTCTTGGACTTGTAGCAATTTCAGCTAAGTGTAAAAGTTTGTTATTGACTTGTTTGTCATCTTTTCCATCCTTGTCTTGACCCTCAAGTGTTGTGGGCAAAAACAATGGAGGTATAGATTTTGTACGTGATATTCGACGACTAAGCAATGGGACACTGGAGATAGTGGTTACGATGGTAGCTGAAAAAAATTATGTTACGTGAATAGTGATCAGCAAGTCTTGCTTTAAAATAAACTAAATTTATACTCTGGCATTTTCAAAAATTTTGAAAATAAATAGCAGTATTGTAAAAGAAATAAACAACAAATTGTTTGATATTTTCATAGCATTTTTAAAAGTTTCATAAGTGAAAATTCCAATTAACTTAAATATTCTCAAATAAATTAGGAGACTTGTTATAACTAGGATTTAACAAAATTTTTTTAAAAACATTTTCACCTTTAATTTCAAAACAAATTCATTACCCTATAGACAAAAACAAGGATAACAAACAATAACATAAGTACACCTACATGTTCCAGAAGAAACCGTAGAAACATTGCAATTATAATTTGGTTCACTTTTCACAACAATTCTACTGTTAACAGGTGAATTATTATTTGAATTTCTTTTTGGTGAATGAGTATGATTGGAAGAATCAAAAACACAATCTGAAAATTCAGTATCATTACTACTTTCAGAAAGTTTTCGGAGACTTGCTTCCTTGGGTGTTGAATTGTTATTGTTTCTGTCACAAGAAACACTGTTTGTGGGCGACACTTGGTTAGGAACATTTATATCAGGAACAATCTGTTCTGTGTTGTGGATATTGTTTGGGACTTTAAAATGAGATGAAGTCAATGATGGCACTGATAAATTGTTTGTGTTATCAAGCAAAACACCTGAATTAAAGTGCTCATAACTTGCTTTTCTATGCGAGGATAAACAAGAAGGATTATGAGTAACAAGGTTAGATGGGTATTCTTTTCCCTCGTTAGGCTCGAAGTCTCTGTAACGAGGATTGTAGTCATCTCTTATATTTTGACAACCAAAATGTGAAGAGTCATGGTTATAATCACCACTATATGAAGGACGTCTATAATCTGATGAAAAACTTATTCCACTAGTAGGCATGCAATGGGGACTATCTGGTCGCAGATAATATTTGTTTCTATTATTAACTGAGCTCAGCTGAATATCTTCTGTTGATAGACGTTGACATTGCTGTCTGAATTCACTATTTGCTTGTTGACATTGTTGTGTATATTCCGACAACGAAGAGCGTGCTGAGCCATAAGAATTATTATATTCTGGTGAAGAAGTCTGCCTTTGATAATCTGATCCACATAATCTCTTCGAATAATCATAATTGACACAGCCATTATCTGCATATTGCTTATTAAAGTATGGTTCGTTTTTAATATAAGCATCTGATTCATTTTTTATATACGAACTAGGTACACTAGAACAAGAGGAACTACTTGATATACAAGAATTTAGCTCCATTGTTGAGCTTTTTATTAAAGGACTAGGTGTCCCTGGAAAATTTTTCAGGGAAGCCGATAAAAAATTTCTAGGGTTTTTAATTAACGGAGTCGATAAATTAGCAGGCCTTCGTTGGTGATGATAAACGTGAGTTAACTGTGTGTATGGGTGTTCATCAGGTGAATCTAGTTCGTTTGAAGTATGTTCTAAATTATGTTTTGAAGTAATTGGTTCAATTTGATGAGCTTTACGTAAATGATATTTTAATCCGTTAGCACTTTTAAATTTTTTGTGACAACATTGACACATGTGAGGTCGTGGATCTAATGCATGCGATTTTAAATGATAACGATAGCCTGGTGAAGAACGAAATACTTTATCACATCCTTCTTGTGGGCAACGTAAAAGTTTTGCAGGTTTTGGCGCATCTGTGCTTGTCGAGGTGGTGGGAGGTGTTTCCTGCATAAATATAACCATTTATTTCACATTTCTTCTTGTAACGGTGACATGTGAAAAAATTTTATTTCTGTATTTCTGGTTTTGTTATACTAAAAATAAAAAATTTCTTTTATTAAAAAACAAGTTAATCATGAAATATCTCAAGAATCCCTGGATTAAATTTTGGATTATAATCTGAAAATATGGAGCAGATAACACCTCTTTAAAAAATAAACCAACAAACTAGTTTAAGCAGCTACGAACTGTTTTTGAATTTACACCAAGCAATAGTATAAGAAAAAAATATGGAGCAGATAATGAAAAAGTATTAAAAACATAACATTAAAAAAATTCCTGAATTCAAAACCAAGTTAATTCATCTTTTAAATCTAATGCAATCCATCCTTCAGTTCAAAAAAATATTGTAAGAAAATATATATTAGACACAAAATCTGGTCAGAAAAAATGTTCAAACAGAAGGAACGAAGACCCAGTAGTCTTAACAAGAAACTTGAATATGTGGCATAGGGTGAAAATGTTAAAAAACTTGAAAACGTTTTCATTATTTGACTATGCCAAGAAAAAAAGAAAAAATTAAAAAAAAATAATAATACTTTTCAACTAAATTATCAGGGAAAAGAACTTTTTTTACATCGGGCTACTTCCCCATTAGCAACTTTTTATATTTTAGATTGGCTAATGATTTTGGCATTAACTAATCTAACACATTTAGGAAAAGTCCCTAAATATTCCTTTATGCAAAAATTACATTCCTACATGCATCTTACAGGAAATGACACTTTAGCATAGAAAATTGCATTATTAAAATTAGATTTAAATACAGATATCTAAATAAAAACAAAAATAAAATACAAAAACTTCAAATCTTTTAAAATTCACCGTAAAGATAATATTTAAAATACTTTTGACAGCAGTAATACACATTTTTTGCTTTTGTGCTCGTAAAAATAACTGACATAGATTTTTATATTTCATTAAAAAAAATAATCTGAAATAAGTTGCAATAACCAAATGTTCACAACAATCCATCATTTTATAGTTAGATATACTTGAAATGCAGCTTATGGTAAGATTATGAGAAGCATATCAACAAAGATAACACAATAAGGCTCTTAATTAAACCAAATTTATAAACCAAACACATAAAGTTAAGTAGAAAGTTAAACAATTTTACAAATTTGAAACAGAAATTGTTTAAAGATTTAACTATTGAATGCAGAAACAAAATCTAATTCTTGGGCTCAAGACTTTACCTATATTTACATGAAAGCCACAGTACTTTGCTTGAATAACTATATGTATATATT
>JAUZNK010041618.1:6424-17084 GCA_035046665.1 Euphysa ruthae | reverse complement strand
ATATAGCAATACCGCCACCTTTTGATTTATAATCCCTAGGGTGATTTATCATATTATAGAGAGGAAGTTGATAATTTTAAATTCTTCTATTTTTCATTTTTTGTGCTTGTTTGTCAAATAAAAAGGAAATAAATTTGAAATATTTTATATAACCTACCATTTTTGAAAGCAGATAGAATGTGCTAACTCTAAATCTAAAGTACAGCCATCTACTTTATATTCCAAATCTTGTATTATACTGAGTGCTGACTGCGAGCTAACAGCCTGAAATAAATATTACTTTGGCTTAATCTACATTGTATTCTTAAAAAAAAAAAATTATGCAATGATTGAATTATCCAGTAAAAATCTGTTGAAATTGAACATAAAAATTCTTGACCGACAGGTGGTTGTTTTTCAAGGGCAGATATAAATCTAAAACTCTTTAACTGTCTCTATAAAATTAAGGAATTTCTCATTCTATGATATCAAATTCACATATATAGAGAAATTAAAAACTTAAATAAAACCAAAATATTCACACAAATAATGGAACAAATTAATAACATGAAGTGGTCTTGTTGTTCGTCATTGCGTTACAGTAACATAAATAAAAAAAGAGAGGTTGGCACTAATATAAAGTACACGTACCATATCGAAACAATATCCATTCAAGTAATAAAAGTATTCAAACATAATATCAAAAAACATCCTAAAAATTCCTAAAAACAAAAGGTATAAACTGGAAGAAAAAACCAAATTTGTAGTGAATAATGGAATAAAGGGAAAATGGAAAAACCTGATTTGATACCGGGAAGCTGGATGTTGTTTATATATGTATCATTATTCACAAAATTATTACGAATTATTACGATGAATGTTCAAAAAGATTTATCCGACTTAAAGAACCGAAGCCTGCTAAAGGCACACTTAAAGCAAAATTAAAACGGAAATACGAATTAAAAGAAAATACATCAAATTTGTCGTGGTTATTATAAAAAGAACAAGGTAAAAATAATAATATACATTACATTAAATGGCCATGTTTTTGAAATATTTGTTTCCGCAAAATCTTTCAAACAACTTTCAAGATTGATAGTGAAATACTTTTCCAAATGAAGATTGTCGATGACTGATCTAGAATTGATAAAAAATATAAATATATTAAGAAAGAACAAAATCTTGGAAAATGATTTAAAATTTCTTTATTTTCAGCATGAAATACTTTCAGTAAAGTATTTAATTGTTGATGATTTGAATGAATTTTTAAGTAGATTGACATATATTCTAGCTAATTGAATTTTAATGGCGTTTGAATTACCAGCTTAATGCTTTATTCCACTTTAAATATCTATGATCTATGTAACTAAAAGTGACTTAGAAATCTAAAAATAAAAAGAAGAGACTCACCAATATCATTAAAAGATAAACAATCGCTTATATCCTGTGGAAAACCTATGAGTTTGAGATGGGAATGGGAATATTTTAACAAATAGCTGATACTGCTAGTCATCGGAAATGAAATAATGCTTTGAATGAATTATCAGAAGTTTTTTCATTATTCTAAACTTTAAATATTTATAAAATTATTAAACATTGTAATAAATACCTTAGAATTTTGGTTAAATTTTCTATATCCTCTTCTGTTGAGATACGATTTTTCAAGCCTTTTTCTATCCATTTATTATGCATGATTTCCTTATTGAGATACCACAAAGCACGATCCACTAAAAATGCTGGCCGTAAATGGGGTGAGTTCTTTAGATTATATGCAGCATCAGGATGTTTTAGAATCCATTGTGTATCATTCGCAGCGTGATTCCATACCATGTCTATGATTGAAAACATACCCCACTCTGCATGTATAAACTCTACCAACGCCTTTAATTCTCCTTCAGGGTTTACAACATCAACAAAGGCATTGCAATTAAGCTCATGGTGATCTTTGATGGAATAAGCAGATTTTGATTGGCCAAGTGTCTGCACTGGAGTAAAGTGAACCATGTTGTAGCCAGCTTTATGTAAAACAAACAACTTTTCCTTCCATTCATGAAAAGAACCAAGGCATTTTGTGATAACAGTATTCAAGACAACCCCGTCTAAACTAATTTTATGTGAATTTGTCTTTAATACAGGATCAACAACAAATGAACCAGTGTATCGTTTCAAAATTTTAGACTGTTCAACAACTTTTAATACATAGAATTCATAAACTCCTGGTAAACTGACTATAATTTTTGCGCAAAATTCAATATGATTTCTTGCATTTTCGTTTTTTACCTTATTGAATTTGTAACGATCAAACTTTTGACCAAAGCCACAAGGATAGTTAGTGTAGAAATCACCAAAGCAACTATCATAATGAAAAGTAAGCTCACATTCTAAATGACAAAAAATCAGCAGATATGTTAAATAACATAGCCTTATCCCCTAGCAAACTGAATTAAATCATTCTTCAATAAACGCCACACTTAAAGAGGATTTTTTTATAATAAAAACACATCCCTCCAACAAACGTTGAATTTTATAAACACTGCATTGCCAAACATTGAACTTATTAAAGCATTAATTTTCAACAATTAAGATATACTAAAAGTAAACTAAATAGCACAAAACTTAATAAAAGTATTTTTTGACAATTTTTTCAACAAATTATAATTAAAATGAGTAGTTGAATTTTCTTTGCAACAAGCATGTATAACTTTTGCTTATCTTTTACTTGATGTAAAACAGTAGAATTTTGCAGGTACACTTAAGCCAACCTTTAAAAAAAAATTTTTTTCAGCTATGAAACATAAATGTTTCCGACAGAAAATTCCTCTTTAAACGAGAGCAACTGTCAAATTAGTTGTCTAATATTTCTAACGAGTAGCAAAATAGCAAATACCTTTCTAATAAAGGACACCTGATGCATCAGTTATCTTCTATCTTTAACAAAATATAGCAATACAAAATAGAGAAAAAATTTTGAAACAATTTTATGTGCTGATATGACAGCATCTACAAATATAGAATGTCACAGAAAAGAAGAACTTATATTGAAATCAACTTGCCATAAAAAAGTAAGAATTTCTGTCCACTTGACTAAAAAGGTAAAGGTGATGAATTTTACAGACACCTATAGGTATGATTTCGATCACACTTGAGATCAATGATATTCTTTACCGTATGCTCAAATGAGAGGTCTAAGCACACAAAACTCAACCAGTGGGCCCTTCTGGAAATATAGCTTAGGCTATATGGTGGCCTCAAGTCAAAAACACAAAATACAAATACAAAGGGTAGAGGCAGTAAATTTTAAAATTTTTATTCAGAAGAAGACAAGATAGACGGAGAGCAAAATTATATAGTACATCTCGAAAACTTATTACGAGAATACATGGACAATGTGTGCATATTTTGCATACATTCTTTTAGCCTTCAGTTAACCTTGCTGTTAATGTTTACGTGTTGATTAGGTTGATTATATATTGCTGATGATTATACAAATTATATTATGACATGTAGTCCACATAATCCTTCTACCTCAATATTCCATTTCGCTCGTTCTTTAAAAAATAAAACACATAAATTGCTTTACTCAATTTCAGTAGCAACAAATAATAAAACAAAATTTGGTTTAAGATAAAAGCAAGTAATGCCAAGTCCAAAATGATAAAAAACATGAATGATGATTCTCTCCCCTTTTTACATATTAGGATAATAACACTAATGCAGCACTTTCTGATATTTTATTTCATTAAATTTAACACAACCCTTAAATTGAACACAGAAGAACTGAAAATATTGTAACAAAAAATAGGCAAAACCTTTAAAAATTACCTTTTGTTATTCTGTATAATTTTAAAGAGATATCATTTTGAAGAAACAAAATTTTTCTTTCCATTATTAATTTATCAAACTAAACTTTGCTGGATCACATCATTTTTTTTTTTTTTTTTTTTTTTGTTTACCTAGAAAATAAATAACAGCTTTAAACCAAAACAAAAACAGGAACAAATTTAGGGCCGCTTTAAAAGCATTAAAAGGCAGTTTACACCATTGTTTTAAGTTTTTCCTTCCCTATTGCTTGATTTTTCCAAGTTCCATATTGAAGTTATTAAACTTAATTTACATCCATCCAAATAAGTGTAGAAAACAGATATTAAACCAAAAATGATGTTTATGTGATTCATAAACAACATTCTTTAGCCGTTGTTGATTACGGCATGAAGAATTTCTTAGACAAACATTATAAAACTAAACTACCACATATCTCAAAAGTTACTCTTAGTTCTAAATTTGGTTTTACATTTTTTCGAAATTCAAGCTAAAATCCTTTCGTAAACATCTGCCTTGTGTATGACTAAAACTCCATTTGTAAACATCTCTCTTGTGTACTAAAAAAATTCTTTTTGCAAACAACTCCCTTGTGTATGACTAAAATTTTAACCATTTGATTCATGTTGAAATCCAAGGAAAAGTATTTATTTTCTATATAAAATTTAAATAAGTTACTTATATTAGTAAAAGTTTATAAAACCTGAAAAATAGGGTTTTTGAATTTGAACAATTGGATATTTCAGCACCCACAAGTAAATTGTTACAAAAATCACTAACATTCCACCATTAGCGACTGAATGCTTTAAACTGACTACTCAACTTGCTTTGACAATGTTAAGATTTATTCAGAGAGAATGAAACAAACTTAAGTTGGGAATCATATAGTCTGTTTAATCTTTCAGATAAACCTGCTTTCTACTGCAATACAATGTCATCTCATCTATTCAATTAGTATTTGCATGTGTTAAATGACAACATTACATATGATGTCATGATTCAACTTAATAATGATACCAATCGTTAGGAGAAAATTTTTTACCCAATGGTTTTACACCAACTGAAAATTCTTATTCGGGAGTCCCAGGCCCCTGGGACTCCCGAATAAGATACACAAGGCATAATTGACTAAATTAGTCAATTATGCTCCAATATAAATTTTGGAACTAATACCACACAAAAACTTGGTATGGTATTAGTTATGATAAAAAAAAAAAAAAATTGATTTAAAAGGATAAAAACCAGTGCAGTGGAACAAGAATAATTCTTCAACACGTTATTTAAAAAAAATAGTATTTAATATTAAACTTGACATCCACAGTTAAGTACAGTAACTTTCTGCATGCTATTGATCATGTAATATGATTGGTTCAAGTTCAATTAATAATTCAATACAATCTTAAACAGAAATCATCCTAATGTTAAGCAAACACTTTGGGTTGGTTGCAAGTCATTCAATCCATACCTAGTATGCACCTAACATGGAAAGCTTCCTCTAAGTTTACGAAGATAAAAAAGTATTTTGTATAAATTTTTCCTGAAGTTGCTTGAATAAAAATGCATTTGTCACAACAGACCCAGAACAAAAAAACTGACTGCCAGTCTTTCGAGATAACACCATCCTTCATAATTTGATTAACTTCACTTATAATAAATGTAATACTGTATAATACTTATAATAAAAATATCACAAATCAGCAACCTGTACTGAGAAACATCTTTACCTGCTATAACTTAACATCCTTCACCACCTTCTTGTCTAACTGCCTGCCCTACCTCTTACTGAAAAATGTATTGCAATACCATGTTTGTCACTGATCTAAACTCAAGCAATCTTTTCCCTTCCTTATATTTATTCCCAAAACCATAATCTAAGTGCTCACCTTCATAAACTCCACTTGATTTGCCAATATGGCCATCAAAATCACCAACTATGATAAATTTATTGCTTCAAAGCTTAAATCTGGTTGCTATTAATTCATCACAAAACTTATCCTTAGCTTTCTTATTGAGTCTACCCTGAGGTGAAAAAATTGACTACTCTTTCATATCAATTTCTATTATCTATCTAGAAAAGTTTATTTCTTGTCGTTTTGCTCTCTGACTTAATTCTCTTACTAAAGCTACTCTCTCCATGACTTCCTGTACACAATACACAACAGATTTACGCTGTAAAATTTTAACTACTTCAAAGGCTAAACCTCATAGTGTGCAAAAATTAAAAGTAGCTATCCTTAACCTAAAGTAGCATTGCGATACGATATCTTGACAGTTTTGCACAACACCTTGATATTTTAGAGCTCCATTCCTGTATAAGTAGTTTGTTTTAACATTTGAAATTTTCATAGTCGTTGTTTTACAATTTAAGTTATGAAGAATTTTTAAATTTTTAACAAAATTTCTGGAATATAATTTTAGTCTTAAAATGAAAATATTCCGGTAATATTCAGGTCCCTGTAAAAACGAACATTTTTTCATTGATTTATAAACAATTTATGAGAAAAAGCAATACTTAAGTATAAATGTTCGAAATGATAATTAATGTCCCACTGACATCACTGATAAAAAGTTAGTGTTAAAAAGGTGCAAACATCTCTAGTTAATGAGTAATTTAGGAAAGCAATCATAAATCAAAAAATACTATTTAGAATTGGTAGCCCAGTGTTTGACAACTGTTTAAGAGTGTGGCATGCATAAAAATGTAGTACACAATATAAAGGTATTTTAGAAATTTTTAAACATTATTAAATCAATCAATCAACAACAACAATTAATCAATCAAATCAATCAAATCAACAACAAAATAGTAAATTTACAAAATTATTTCTGTTGGCTTCTAGTGCGGGTACGCACGGGAGAGTCGCCTTGTTCACCACTTTTTTCTGAAGTCTCATCAGTGGTGAGTTCTGTTTCAGCACCTAGTGTGGTTATTACATCTGTATGCTGGGGCTCAATAACAACGTTTTCAGTGGAAGCAGGCTGGGAAACCACGCAAACTTGTTGATTTAACTGTTGTTTAACTTGTTTGTTCTGAGCGGATGAATCATCCACAGAAGCTTTTAACTGGACTTGTACAAGCTGCGCTTGTCGACGCATCTGCTGACTTACCTAGAACAAAGTACTTAGATTTCAATAGATGTAGTAATCACATATATTTATTTTTATTTTTCATCTATTAGCTATAACAGGGTGCTAGGACAATGACTTATGTCATTTATAAGACTTCCATTACACCTTGTGATAATACTTCAATGATTAATTTGGGTATTTATACTAAATGCAGAAAGTTTTAAAATATGCTTTTCTGACAAAAAAAGGTGTCAGAGTAAATTACCAGATATTGAAAATTATGATGACAGTTGATGAATGAAAGATTTTTAATGTATCTATACCCATATTTATAACAAAGTATATTTAATCATAGAAACATAATAAATCTAGTCTTTCATAAAACTATCTGACCATTATGTTAACTAAATTGTGATTATTCAATACTCTTTAACTATTCTACCGATTTTAGTGAGTGAGTATTATAATTAAAAAGTAATGACTATTTATTTAAACCACCTGCTAAAACTGCATAAACCATGAAGACTGCCTTTTCACAAGATTTTATGCAAACAGGGATTTAATATTAAATTTTATCATAAATTCTCCTAAAACTTTCATGTTGAGTGCAAGCGGGGAATGTTTCCCGATTTCATGCAGAACGGACAGCGAATACCAGTGCTACAGCTTTTGTCTTGTTATTCCTGTAAATGATTTATGATTCCCCCATTTATAAGATCCTTGTTCACTCATTCAAATCCTGATAATTTTTAAAGCTTTAATTCTATAAAACACCAAAACCTGAAGTTTTTCAAAAGGTATAGACTAAAATTGATTTTAGTGGAGCATTTTATAAACTATGATGGTTATGAAACAAATTTGGTGAGATAGAATTTAAAATATTTACCACATAGATAATTTTTTTTATTTCTTTTGGTTAAGACATTGGTTTATACATTACAGTTTGATTCCTGTCATAATGAAAAATGTGGCAAAGTGTAGAAAAAATCAGAAAAGTGCTGGGAAATTTTACTGAATCTCATTAAAACACTGTCAAAAAGCAAAAACTTGTACTAAATGTGATGCTGGTCTTCAAGACCACTGCTTTGGGGAATGGCATGAACTTAACTCTTAACATAAAAATTAATCTTAGATTATGATAACAATACTGTCAAAAGTCTACGAAATTTAGAGATTTCATAATTAACGTGTCATTTATTTTAACATACCTGTAGAGCTTGTAGTTGTATAGGTGTAGTAGTAGTTGATGGTGCTGATGAAGATGCAACTGGTGAATTTGAACGGGAAGCCTGCAGTTGGGCTTGTGACACAAATGCTTTAACTTGTGAAAGTTGGGCTGGAGTAGCAGATAAAACTTGCTGACGCTGTACTTGAGGGGAAAGATGCCCTGTATGTTGCAGATGGAGTTGCACCTAAAGAAATTAGTATAACTTTCCAGAAATATTATATTATGTAATTTTCCATGAAACCAATAATAAATTGAATTTCTTCACAAAAATCCACAAAAATTTAAATATTTAACGTAATATTTTATGTTAAACCCATGTCCACCAGGGTGACTTTGTGCAAATTAATTAGTGTATTCTTATTATGTTAATTTTATTCTGCAATGCACCAAATTAAAATTGCATAATACAATATAAACTTGACACTGGTAAATCTAATACCTAACTGACTGGAAACACAGCTAATAAGAACTAATATTCCTTTTAGCATCACTTATAAAAATTATAAGTAAATTATTTTTTTAATATTTCACATTTTATGTATTATCAAAAATTACATTAAGTAAATCGATTTAAAGATACATTGCATTTCATGCATTATCATGCTGAATGATAACTTTAATTATACCGCAATACCTCAGTTGCTAAGATATCTGACTCCTATTAGGTTCTTAGTTCAAATCTGGGTATCGCACACTCAGCATATGAATAGCATTGAGTGAAAAGTTTATGGTTGTCTGGCCGAGCAGTTATTTACCGTAAGCTCAAATGGGAGCTTTAAGTACACAAGAATCAAACCCATGGAAACCTTCTGAGACAAATAGCTTGAAGCTAATTGTTGACCCCATGTTAAAAACTATATTAAAATATACGATGGTAATACGTCAAATTATATATGTACAAAAAGGCATATTCGTGTTTATGTTTATTATACAACTTAAGACCAAAGCTAACCATACCAACTGTTAAAAATGTATACGAAATGATGATAGTCCTGCTTTTAATATTCAACTGAGTAACAAATGATCTTTGTTCTTTTCTATTAAGTGGTAATAAGAAAACCAAATAATTTCAATAATAATAATTATAATAATTACTTCTTAGTTTTTTGCTTTTTGTTATAACATTGGAAAAAATTTCATACAAAACTTTTGCTTTGAATAAAAAAAAAAAAAGAGTATAAGAAGTAAGAATTTGTCATTTTCCATAGTTGTTAGTAAACCTCTATTGTACAACTTTTAATTTAAAAGAAACTATTCCCAAATATATCAGTGCAAATTTTTCATTTTATCTACGCAAATTTCATAAAATATCCTCCAAGATATTAACACAAATTTCACGTTTTATCTAAACAAAGAATTTGGGCAAAATGGGAACCCAGTTTACCATAAAAATGCCATTTTAAAACCAAATGTTACATCTAGTGCTTTGAGCAGGGGCCAGATAAAATTTATAAACTAACTTTACCTGCGGTTGTTTGGGCGAAGATTGACTAGCAACAGACTTTGCCTGCTGCTGTTGTAAAACCTGTTTCTGAACAACAGATTGTATGTTTCGTTGTTGTTGTTGAGCTAAGGATGACGCAACAGAGATCTGTTGACTCACGCTGCCACTTGTAGTTTGTTGAGGCTGCATAACAACAGCTCCGGTCTGTAAATTAACTTGCGCTTGCATAGCTTGCAATTGACCAGTACGCTGTTGAGATGATTGATTGATCATAGCACGAAGCTGCAGTTGTTGGGGAAGTCCTGCAAAAAGAATTGAAAATTTCATAAATAATTGTTACAAGATAGAAAATACAAAAAAAAAAAAAACGATCATAGTTGAAGACCTCAACTATCAGTAAAGAAATATAACTAATTTAAATGAAAATAAAGTCATCTGTTAAAGTTATCCTTAATATGCTATCCAAATTTTTGTGAAGTTGTGGATCTTCCAAGCCTGAATAATTTTTGGATTGTAGGGTTCTAATACCATGAACTATGGTCAGTATACTTTATAACTTTATATCTTGGAGATACGTCAAAATAATCTTCTGATAAGCTTTCATTATTTATAACAAAAAAATATCCCATTAAATTATTTTTTTTTTTTTTTTTTTTTTTGCAAATTTAAAAAATGATTTTTTCATGAAATGCTTTGCCACTTTGTCTTTTAAAATTCTTTAATGATATTAGATAAAAGGGACCAGTTCTAAAAACAATTTTATTTAGATTTAGTAACTTACTATCAAAATGATTCCTGTCATGCAATTTACAAAAATATAATATCAGTGTAAAATATATTTTTTTTTAATAATTAATATGGAAATATTTGCAAAATATGTGAAATCCATTAATAAGGAAATTGGAGAGATCTACAATGTAGACTTAAAGCAATACAAGCTGTTTGTCTATGTATTGATCAGTATTGTTTATTAAATAAGAGACATTGTGTCATTATAAACAGCTCTAAAATTCAATAAGAGACATTGTGTCATTGTAAACAGCCCTAAAATTCAATAAGAGACATTGTGTCATTATAAACAGCCTTAAAATTCAATAAGAGACATTGTGTTTATATAAAGC
>JAUZNK010041607.1:0-17087 GCA_035046665.1 Euphysa ruthae | reverse complement strand
TTTATTTACATAAAAATAACGATCTTAAATTATTTTAACTGTTAAATAATTAACTGCTTTATTTAACGCATTATTAGAAGAGTCAAACAAAACGTTAAAGACAATATACACGTTTTCGCTTGGAGTGTCACAAACACAATTCATTCTGGACTTTTATTGATTTAAGATTTAATATTCACTGTAATGTGAGCTGCCATAAGCAATTCCTTATATTAACACTTAACTTATATTAACTTTCCACTGTGAGATAACTTGAGATAATTTTTTATATCTCATGTTAACTCACAGTAGAAACATCCCTATCTCATGTTATCTCATGTGATTCATAAATCATATCATGAGATAGTATGATCTTGAAATCAAAGTTTTGAATTCAAGATCACACTATATCATGATATAATTTAAATTACAAACGTGAGTCATAAAATCGCTTTAAAACAAGAAAGAAGAAATACAAGTGGTCAAAAAAACAAACAACATGGCAAAATCTTTATCATTACAAAAAGAAGAAGACTAACAAAAAATTTTAAGGAGTATCCTGCATTATATGATGGATTATATGATATGGTGGTGGTACTCTCTAAGTTGCTCAGGCTTTTGAAAAATATTTCAAGCCCAAAACCTGGGTGGAGCATGAGTCAACTTATATAGCTTCGTTCTTCTTTTTCTAAGTCTTTGTTATATCAGGTAACAAAAAATTATCACAGTGGAAACAAGCTTAATAGAAATAGTCCTTAAATCTAAAATAAAAACAGTGCCTTAAGTACAAAAACACAATTCGATGCTAAATATTATTCACAAAAAAAATGAGTTGCAATGGATGGTCACAAACGCAAATGCTCTAATCGCCCCTTCACATGCACTAATTGTTTAGAAATGCTTCGTCAATAATGTATTTGCAACAACTCCATCCCGTTTGACTTTATCCGTCACTGTTTACTGTAAACTAACACACCCACTGATTAGTACTTAAATTTCAACTCAAACCATTCTAATATTATGAAAGAAAGCATCGTCAACTCTTTCTTCTTTCGTGCCAAAGAAATTATTACAGATCGATCCAACATTGATGCAGAAAATGAACATATCACAGCTGTTCTTTACGCCAACAATTATCTACAACAGTTTATCAACCAATTATATTGCAAACAATTGAATGAGCCTACCCAAACCTGCTCGTCAACTAAAGGAAATATAATATGCTCTGTTTATCTACCATACATTCCTCAGCCAAACTCTGCGTCAACTTTTAAATTAACATAATATCCATACAATATCCATTTACATTCAATATTCATTTAAATTATTATCATCTCCAAAAAAATGATAAATCATAACTTATAATGAATAAATAAATAGTTTATTCCTCAAGCCCATCAATTAACCCTTTGCGTGCCTTTCCCAGACTAGTATAAGATTTTGATTTAATAAAAATATCCCAATCGCAGACCAGCCCGGGTTTTGCACGTCTCACTTTGAAAGAAATTTTTAACCAGTAAACAACTTCGAATGGACTGGAGACCAATTTAATTGAACTGTTCGTAAAATTTTATTTTGGACAAGCTCCTTAGTGCCATAGATTAAAAACAAGTTAGGCTGCTGTAGAAATTTCAACACATTGGAAAAAAATAGCTGAAAAATTTCATTTCCTTGTGAATTAAATGGAAATGAAAGTAAAATTACCTTACAAGAAGATAGTTACATTAATCTGAACTGGGAAAAGGATGTCCTTAGTTAAGTTTTTAGTGATAGAGAGAAAGCAGAGTCAGATTTTTATGGCTTTTCAGATTCTGAAATTGAGGAAAATGAAAAAGCTACTTTTTCTTCAGATGATTATGATGTTTGTGCTGCTCCAACTTCTCAAACAACTAGACATCCCTCCTGGTTTTGATATTAACTAGCATTTTTATTTTGCTCACCCAACCCAAAAAATATTAAATCAAATAGTAACTATCAGGTCATTGTTTCCTTGCTTTAACATCTGCAATAAAACCCTAGTGAACCTGGCTGATCCTAGTGGTTCATCAGCTGATCTTAGTTGTTGATTGACTGATCCTAGTGATTGATCGGCTGATCAAATTTTTTTAATGAAGTTTTTATGAAATGTCATGTATTAAAATTGATGAGTCATCAAAAAATTTATCGCATTAAATATACCTGTGTTTGTATTTTTAAACAAATGGTTGAAATAGGACAAATAAAAAATTTTTCATCAAGGCTAGCATAATCACCTGAATCCTATAATAGCCAGCTCCGTACATTTCCAAATCCTGCGCTATCTTTAAATATTCCATTTCAGCCTCTGCTCTAGACATATAATAGAAATTATATTAAAAATTACAAGCAAAGCCAATTCAAAAAAGCCTGAAAATATATCATTCGAAAAATGTAAAAAAGCGACCACATTTTATGCTATTTTTATTTTCATATTAAAAAAAAGAATTAAAAATTTTCTTTACCCAGGTGCAGGTTTGAGAGTATATTTGTCAGCATGAGTTAACATGGTGAGAGAATGTTCAAGATTGAGATTAGTTCAGGTTTGGTAACTTAATTGCTCATTTAGAACATCCAAGAAGATGACTTATCTTGTGGTATTCAAAAATTTATTTTAGGTTGAATATACAATATAAATATAAGTGGTTTAAAAAAACATTTTTGACTCTCAATCTAGCTAATAAGGTAAGTCAAAACCAGTTTCAAGATGTCGTTTCCATGGACATAATAGTTATTCCTAAAAACACTCTCAGAGATAACCTGAAAAGACATCCAAGATGCTCTCACATACAAGAAAGACACTGAAAAGAATAAACAGTTCAATCTACTTTATTTATATGAAAAAAATTCCAAAAGTTCTTATATTGCTGCTCCAAGTAACTCAGAAATTTCAACATTTAAAATTTAGAGAATAGCTATCTTAACCAAATTTTGTTATTTTAAACCCTTTCAAATTCAATATCATGAAAGTAAGCAAGTAAGTTTCCACAAAACAAACTTCAACTTTCCAATTCCATAAATTAAAAGGTTCCTAGATCAGGAATTAAAATTTATGCGCGCATATATTGACGACAACTAGACTTTCATAAAAATTTTATACACCTAAAAAAATACCTCGATAAACCCCAACAATGGTCAGCATACAATGCAACGATTCTCTGCTCCCATTGATCGTCTGTTAGCTGATACATACAAGTAACCTATACATATTAACTTAAATGTAGTCATGTTTATTATGATTATTTGCACTCGTTTCTATAACAACACTTTGCAAATACGAATTTTTATTAGCCTAAGCACAAATTTGGATGTTCCAAAGATAACAAAAAAAAATTTTTTCCTAAAAAATTCTTCCCAGATGCTTTTTGGAGGTTTAAGACATTATGAAGCATATCTTTCATTCTTATGGGATGATTTTATTTGAGAGAATTTACTTATTATTAAGTTGACTTCAGATTAAACTTGAGATGTGATTCAGAAGAAACTTATTTTTACCTTTTAAAGAAAAAAAAAGTCTGTTTAAACTTTTTCTGCATCAGTTATGAAAATAAACATCAATGAGAAAAACTTTTCACTTCATTTAAAAAGTTTTTGTTTAAACAATAAATAAATAAATAAATAAATGCTAATTAATTAATTACTCTCTCCGGTAATAGCTTTTCATCTGCCAAAAAATTCTTTCTATGAGTCTCCTCGTCAAAATCCCCGTGCTAAAATAAAAAAATAACAGGATATTTCAGAGTCTATTAAAAAACAACTGCCAGTGAAAACTGCTAAAACATATTTTCTTTTTCTCTTACTGTTAAGACTTTTCTTGGTCACTAGAAAAAAGACAAGAAAGGTCAAATTTCACTAGAAACAAGATATTTCATACTGTAATGCAAATATAAAGACATATAACTAAAAATATAAAAGCAATTCTTCTCTTCTTTATTATAAAAAAATTTAGTATAAAATGTATCTTTGCATTCTGTATTTTACACTATAAATTGATAATTCTCTTTCTTCAATTCTGTATAATGACCACACCCACATTATGGACACCAATAATGGACACTAAGATATCAAAATTTAGTAAATCACTATGAATTGTAATAATAATTCCAGTAGAAAAACTTTATTTTTATGTATATTTTTAATATTTATAAAATAAACATAAATAACAAACACACTTAAAGACTTTTTTTTTCTTATTTAGTTTTAGAAACTTATTGCATAAGGAAATCTTATTGTATTTTAAGAAGGCAAGTCTATTAATAAACTTTGAACATTTACTGTTTAAAAAGAGGAAAACGCCCTTTATTTAATGTCCCACAGAGATGTACCAAGTATGATTATTAAATAAAGGGGAGTGGCATTTAACAAATACTCCAAAATTAAGAAGCATCACATGAGTATTAAATTTGAAGTGGAATTTATCAAAACTTTTCAGAATTAATAAAAAAAAAAAAAAAAAATAAATAAATAAATAAATAAATAAGAGGGTTGACGGTAATAGAAACATTCTATCTAAAAACACTAACCTCAGCTTGAACAGCAAAAGCCGCCATTAATACAGCTTCTTCAGCTGGACAGTATATGTTTTCATTGAGAATTTCTTCTTTCACATGGATAAAAAACAGGTGTTGAGTGAGTCGTAATAAAAGCCCTTCTTCCACATCCTCTGGGTAAAACTCAACTCGTAGAAGTAACTTTACAGTATTAATCTCGTTTCCTAACTCGCAGCGCAACTATAAATGAAATTATAAATTTTAAACTTTAAATCACTTCATTAATGAGTTTTTCTGACAAGACTTTGCTGACCTATTAAACAGAAAAAATTTATTTCAGTTTCACGAAAATACTAAAACTTATGATAACTTAAATAACTTTAAATAAAATCATGTATTGTTTTTGTGCAATTTTTTTTATTTAAGTTTTTATTCAGGAGCTTGAATAACCCTGCCATATCTTCAGCCCACCCTGCGCATGCCGTATCTTCAGCCCATCCTGTTCCAATAACCCAGCGCATGCCATATCTTCAGCCCATCCTGTTTAAATCCCATCAACTTTGTTTAAGGTAGATTGTTATATACTTTTTAAAAGTATTCAACAGTACCGCTTGTACTGTTGTATTTAGGCAAAAAAATGACCATTTTTCGTGTCTTGGCTACTAAACTTCACAACAATTTAAAAATCAACGAAATCAATAAGCCACATTTTTAAACACCAAACAAAATTTAAGCAGCATCAGAAAATAAATTATTGAAAAATACAAAAACCGAGCACATACGTGCTTATAAAAAAATACGAAAGCAAGCAAGTATGTGCTCATATAAAAATACAAAAAGCGAGCAAGTACGTGCTCATATAAAAAAATAAAAAAGGCGAAATTTCAATTAACCTTCTTATCCATTCTTAACCATGCTGGTCCTTTATTCTCTCGTTGGTAATACAAGCCAAAGTAATATGACTCCCGCAGTCCAATAGCACGACATACCAGATCAAATAATTCCTTTCCTCGCAGGTTATCCTAAAGCAATAAAATAAAGCGTGTAATCCATGTATTTCAAGGTAAAATTTCAACCCAAAGACTGAACGCGGAATGTTATTATTTATTTTGTTACAGCTGTTAGCATTAAAATTTTTCTAGTAAACAAGAGCTATGCGCATCATATCGTGTTTCAACACTAAATTTGCCATTTCTACTGAGGATCAAGCATGCTAACTGACATAGCATGAACTGAAGATTACAGACTTATTTTTATATCTTTTCAAAAAATATTATATTACATAATATTATTTTATTTATAATTTAAAATCTTAAACCTCAAAACCAACATACCAAAACATTTAGAATTAAAACTGAAGATACATACTGCAAAAGTGCACCAAAAACAGAAAACAATAAAATTTGATGTTTACAGAAAATTTCAACCATGAAATAATACTTCCTAACATACAAAATCTTGAAGATTTTTGAGAAGAATCAAAAATTTTCTCTATGACTGAATGTGACATATTTCAAGTGTCTGAGTCCGGTAAATAATAAAAAATAACATCTTTTAATATCATCAACAAAAAATCTTGGCAGAAACCTATTTTACTAAAAATAGAAATGATATTTTTGGCAGGTGCCCCTATGGGTCAAAAAAGGTGATTCTTCATCAAATTCATGCAACAACAGAAATTGAAAAAAAAAAAAAAGAAAAAAAATCATGTGAAAATTTTGAAAATGTCTAGTAGGTCTCAAATGATACTTTGGTCAAATTTAGGCCTAGCGTAATAAAACAATGCTTTTTATTTTAAAACCTTAAAATTTTCATGGCCTCATATAAAATTTTTTGGGGATTAACAAAATTAAGAAATGCTGCTTTTGGGGAAAAGCTAATTGTTTTAATCCTAAGGTCCCGGGTGCAAAAAAATCTTTAAAATGTTTGAAATAACAAAATTATCAGATGCAATACTGCATAAAATCATATGAAGTTTTGAAAAAATCGAAAGAAAACCTGAGAAAATATGCTTTGTGTTAGTTTGAGAAATAATTTAAAAACAAAATCTCAAGAAAATCTAAATTAAGATGAATTTGGATAAAAGATAAATTTAAGCATATTCATGAGAATCTCATTTCTTTTACCGTTGTAGCCTTATCACAATTCTTTGTACACAGAAAATATAATTTATAACAGATCAGTACAGACAAATGGATGGACAATAAGTGAATTTATACCAGTTTTTTGGCTTCTTTGCTAAAAGTTAACGAAGGTGTTTTTAAAAACTTTATATTTTATACTCATACTCTCACTGCAGCGTACTCTCATTCTCACAATAAAAAAAAAAAAAAAAAAACAGTGGTTGCTACATTAAATGAACTTAAGCAGTAAAAATTAAATACCTTTACGTAAAACTCAAGCTCTTCACCAGGCTTAGTGACGATGTGAATATGAGAATGCGTCGACTTTCCCATGATGCTAAAATCATCATTATAGAGATTCCATTCACTAATTTTTTTTTTTTATTAAATAACTAAGGAAAAAATAAAAAACCCGCATTTCATTTAAAAATTAATGAATGCAACATTTTTCGTTTTAAAGCAATAGATCATCACGCTTTGGTGATCTAATAATTTAAGAAAAATTAGTAGCAAATACAAACATGCAATACTAGTACCTAAAGATTTACAGCAACCAAACAATATTTTCAGGAAAGCCATGCACCCCGTGTGCACTATGTTACTTCTTTATTAGTTTTTAAAAACAGGAACAAGAAGAGTTTAGAAATAATTTAATTTTAATGTATAATTTTTGATAATTTGACCTTTTTCACTAAATTTATTTTTTATAAAAAATTAATTTTTATAAAAAGATGAAAAATAATTATAAATATAATAATATAAATAATAATTATAATAATAATCATTATAATAATAAGAGAAAAATTTTATAGGAGAATTTTTAACACTTTTTGATTTACGATGTCATAAAATATACATTAGCCATTCATTGCAAAGACAAATGTTAAAATCATATTCAGAAAAGCATTAAACAGTTGTTTTCTCATATTCAGCCTGTTGAATATAAACAAAACTATCATAATATGATCATTTTTAAAACAGCTAATGTAGAAAACAATAAATATAAACAAGCGATAAAGAAAAATGAAACCTGGAAACATTAGAAATATTTTAAAAGAACTAAAGCAGAATCGACTTATCAGTGAGTCCAAAATTAATGAATGTTTGTTGAGCAAGAAGAAAAACAGACTTCTTAGTAATTTTAAAGTACATTTTTGATTTTGCATCCATAAAGCATAACTTCAAGTTGAAGGTAAATAATTGATTATTTATTTATTATCATCATCTGTGCTGTTTTAATTTTGATAAATTGTATAGAATATCATCACATCTGCAAAAATTCTACGGTTTCATAAATCACACGTAACAACAGTCGCAAATCTTTATTAAAACTTTGAAAAATTCATTAATAATCTAGTAGATTTTACTGACCAACAGCAATTTTACTGACCAGCAAAAAAATTTAGAAAGTCTGAAAAAATTTTAAACATTGGCTAAATGAAATTTGGCACAATTTATCGTGTTTGTTCTTTCTAAAACAAAATGCTCAAACTAGGGCGTTCTGTAACATTAGGTAAGACTTCAAAGAATGCAGAAGAAAAAATGACACAAATTTAGATACTGCAGATAATACTTTAAAAAATACAGAGCAACAAATGACATATTATTAGGTAATACTTGAAAAGAAGATCAATTACACAAAATTGTGTAAAACAAGAAATACAGAAGAACAAATGACAATGTATGGTAAATAAAACTTTCAGAAACACAAAAAGGGGAACGACATAATATTAGCAGAGCAGAATTTCAAGGAAATACAGAAGAACAAATGAGATAACATTAGGTAAGATTTACTTTAAGAATAAAGAAAACCAAATGACAGAATATATTTTTCTATGGATAACAGGATACTAAATTTCAGCAAGATTTCAGGCTATATGATTACGATCGGATTCATTAAGTGACTAAAGATGTTATCTTGATTTAGTTAACATCTGAAAGTTTGGCTTAGTGCTGGGATGTATGAAATGTTCATAGAACAGTTAAAATCAGTTTTTTTTCCAACTTCGAAAAATTTTGTGATTAAGCTTTTTGTTTTTTTCACAATAAATTCTTTAAAATAGTTACTAAGAAATGTCATTGAAATGAATGTGAGGACCTTTGGATCAGTATTTATGTCTTTTGCGCACTTAAATAAGGCTTTCTTTAACAACTTTAAATTATTGTAATTAAAATTTAGGGACTGGCCAATGTAACTGGTTTATGATAAACAAAAAAAAAACATGATAGTGTGACAAGTTATGCAAAAGAAAGTAGTAATTTGAAGTACTTTGAAGTCAGATTAATTTTGAAGAATATATTTAACTTTTTGGTGAAGGTTGCTTAGTCTTTTGCAAAATGATTGCAGATAACTTTGTTTAATAATGGTGAACATCTTGTCAATAAAACATCTATAAACTTCGAGTGGGTGTGAATTAGCCAGAGAGGCAAGTGATTCATGGGATTGCGTATAAATTTCAATATAACATTCAGAATCAACAGATAAGTAAGACCACCCATGGGAACACCACTGATTTGACTTCCCAACAAATTTAAAGCAGGCTGTTTCCTAAAATGTAGTCAGAATAAATATCCAACTCTTGAAATTTTTAATTAATTACCATTGATCTATTTCTGAATATGGTTGTGTTATGTTTTATTGAGTTATGCAGATAAAGCAATAGCATGCACTTTGGATTTTTATTTAATTTACTCTATAGGAAGCTTTTTTTGAACATTTTATACATTTCGACAGCACATAATACCTTCCTGTTTGAAAGCATAACTTTAGACCAGTTTTTTTTTTATATTAAACTTGATGGAATCTTCATTATTGTTTATTATTTAGATTATTTTCATTAAAAGATAATTTGATAAAAAGAATTAGTACTTTACTGATTTCCAATTAGAGTTTCCAAATACATCAGAAAAAAAGGACGTCATGGTAATTTGAGAAATTATAGGCACTAAATTCATCGTAAAATAAGAGATATTAAGAAGAGCTAATTTATTTGATGAAAAAAATCGTAATTCCTTTAACCACCTAGCAAAAGAAAACAAAAATCAAAATATCCAAAATTATAACATAAAATATTATATACAAATAATTAAAAACAAAATTCTAGATATAAATACACTTTACGAATAATCTCCACGAAAAAAAAAACGATTTGAAGCAAATTTTTTCTTGGTTATAAAATTTTTATTTTATTTTAAAAGTAGACAAATGTAGGCAAGAAGACAAAAATATATTAAATATTTAACATGCATCAAGTAAAAATATTTAAGGACTTTTGTAATACAAGAAATCTATTTAAATGAGACGTGATTTATTTTAAACATTCCTAATTTTAAAAGAATTCAACCAAACAATTTTAAATCCTACTATACACAAACGATGCTTGCCTTTTTACGATAAATCAAACTCAACAATAATCAAAAGTTTTTTTCAAGCTGAGCATGTTTAAATGTTTTTGTTTTTATAATTTGTATAAGATAAATCCTAAAGACAAGGGAATTTTCTTGATATGACCGAAAAAATTATTTAGCATATTTTCTCTTCTTTTTGTATTCTTTGTTTATCATAGGTTGGTGACATTGGTGTTGCAGTAGTGTTGGTTGCTCTTCCCCTTGTGGAGATTTGCAAAAATTTGTCTATTTTCATATTTTCATAAATTAGCACTCTGTAAACCATGAATAGAACTCTGGTTAAGTTATCCTTGAGATATATGTTAAAATGTTCCCATACCTTATCGGTTAAAAAGATGTCAAAATAACAATTAGTCTTTGGAAATGTTTGACGCCAAAAACTAAAATTCCAATAAACAATTTTATATACGTTATTACTTGGAGACAGTGCATCGTAATGATAGAGTTTAAAATCAAAAATATATAGATTATAAAAAAAAAAAAACCAAAAAAACTATGTGAAGCATGTAAACATGATCAAAAACTTTTTCAACTGAAACAAAATTGTGCATTTCGATTTTGATTGAAACAAAATTTTAAAAAATCTTATAACCCATGACATGCTTTTTATCTCTTTAATTAGTAATGCCTGAGTTGACAAACACAAATATTTTTGAAATGATTAAAAACCATGGTCAACATGGTTACATCAATATTTTAATTTTAATCAAGCAAAAATTTTGACACTTACAAATCTTATAATTTTATTTTGATTGAAACAAAATTTAAAAAAAAATTATTTTAAAAATAAAAAATTAGACGTATTTTTGAGTACATAAAACAAAAAATTGAGACCATTCGGTCCACAATTGACTATCTTCCTGTTCGATTTTAAAAATATTACAACATATGGTGATAATATAGAATATTACCCAAATTTACAGAAATATATTATTTCTTATTGTTCTCAATTGCTAACTATATCATATAACTATAACCCCCTCACGCATGAGAATTATCAGGAACTGTCAAAAATTTTAATGACCAGGATGACGATTAACGAGAAAAAGGCGAGCAAAAATTTTATGTTCCCACTGACAAGCTGCTTCATAATTAAATGTTAATGTACATTTTTGATGTTAAAATGGGTAATTTTTCAGAACAACACCAAATAAATTTTGTTTAAACTATTTTGTAACTCAACCACCAAGTGAAGCCTGAACTAGAAAAAAATTTCATGAGGTGCTGGATTGTCATAAAAGTTTGATTGAATTTCCTGGATTTCCCTGGTGGAGGGTGCCAAGAGTTAAAACCAAATTTAACTAATGAAATTTTCCATTCAGATGTAGCATTAAAGCAAATGTGCTTGGGAGTCATGAATTCAGCTAAAAATTGTGTAGTGTGAATCATCTTAAATTTTCTACAAAGTGAAATAAATAGGTTTCTCTCATTCATCTTCGATCTGCCTAAGGGCTATTTAATTTAAATGCAACCATGATGATTTATTATTATCAGGATTACAAGAATAGTGATGAAAAATTAAGAAATTCGAAATAGAAAAATTGTGCTTAAAAAGAATCTGATTTATATTTTGAATGTTTTGAAAAACGAACACCGATTTAAACCTTGATAAAAAAAAACAATAAGCAAAGAGAAATCTCAAAAAAAACCTGAATTTTTAAACATCTCAGTATCCAAATCATTACAATAGACACCAACTTCATAAACAAGCAGGATTCTTGGCATATCTTTACTTTTAACCTATATCATTCTTACAGCAGAAAAACTTATCCAGCGGACGTTTTTAAATTTGACATGCTTTTGTGTAGCTTCCTTCTATGACATTGTAATTTAAATGAAACAAGGTACCATAATATTTTTTTAGATATTTCTAAAAAATATAAGTTTAGTTTTGTTGCCTGAAAACAGAATGTAAAATAGATAAATCCAATATTATTTCAAAATGATTCTTCCAATATTTCCTAAAAAGAATGGATCAAACAAATCCACAAAATGTATGACATTAATAAGACATATATGTGAGACATACGATATCAATCCACGTATGAAATTGTATGAACCGTCTTCGAACATCTATTTACTTTCGTTATGAGGTTGTCAGAAATTGGAAACAAACTTCACACACTCGCACTGGTTTTGGAAGTTCATACTTTAAAATCGGCATTTGTTTCAACGAACATTTGTGACATAGCAACCTGCCACAGTGACGACTAAACGTAAAAAATTATACAATACATATAATTTTTAGTGCAAAATGAGTTTGAAGTACTTTTAAGAATGGGAAAACACACCTTACTTGATAGTTAAATAAATTATAGTAAATCTTATGGAGAAAAACTGTGCGTTTAGGATCTCAAAAAAGTGATTGATGGATTTCGTTAATAACACTCGTGATCACTGTTCAAACTACTTAAAAACAAACTTTCTGTGTTCTATGTTTAGTCTTAATTCCTGATGATAACCAGAATTTATTGCTTTTGTGACTTCGGTAAAAATATGAACTGAAAAAAGTTTATAAATTTTGAAATATTAAACCTCAAAAATTAAAAATTTTGCGATAAGAAGCAAAAAATTCAGATTTTTAACATTTCACATGAACTATAAAGTTCCCCACTAAAATGATTCGATGTAAATCAAGTCTTACCAATGATGTTTTCTCGTGGTTATACCAAACTTCTCACCACATTCATGACAATTAGGGCCGTCAGACCAGGCAGGTTCAGCATTTAATAAGTCTAAACATGAATCAGTAAAGTGTTCTCACTGGAAAATTCAACAAAATCTTTTTTGTTACGTCAATCAAACCAAGAAATTCAGTAGGGTAGCATCCTGGTCACTTTGAACAATATTATTCAAAAAAACTATAGTCAATTATAAGTTAGCGATATTGCAAAAAAAATCATGGAATTAACAAAATCTTGTATAACAAAGCTGCAATATCCGAGCTGGTTGCAAGAAAAAACAAACAAACAGAAAATAAACACGATGAGGTAAATCAAAATATCATGTGTAATGAAATTAACATGGGTTTTCTTAAACCTGATAGTATTTTACCTCAAAATCATTTAAATTAAAGTGGTCTCCATCTAAACGTTCAAGGTACCAGTATTCTCTCGCATGATTTAATAAATTTAATTATTATTTGACCACCCTTAACTTTTGAGTCTTATGCTGATAGCCTTTCTTTATCTTTAGGGGAACAAAATTTCCAAGGATCTTTGAATAAAGTTTACTGGGATGATTTACCTAGTCAGAATCAAAGTGACCTGTAAAAAATGCAGTAGTAAAATATACAAACTACCCCAGTATTTTGGAAATAACATCCAGGTGTATAAATAATGGCTTTATTTTTGTACGTGATTCACTTGAAACTTTTCATAAAAACAACTTTTCTTTAAAAAATGGAAATACTGCTATTCCTCTGAAAAATTTGAAATCCGTTACAGATATTTGTACAACATACCTAACGGATTGCATAAATAATGCCATACAGGAGGAAATTTTCCTGATGAATTAAAATAGGGTGACATTGTACCAACTTTTAAAAAGGGAGACACAACAGATAAAAATAATTATTATCCCATAAGAAACCTTCCAACCATATCAAAGGTCTTTGAATGGATGATCTATGACCAGATGTACTTAAACTTTGATAACATTTTTTCAAAATTTTTGAAAAAATTTTTGGTTTTAGAAAAGGTCTTTCTGCACAGCACTCTATTATTAGATTGTTAAATAAGTGGCGGACATGTTTGGACAATATAGGAGTTATAGAGACAGTGTTAATTGACCTATCAAAAGCATTTGATTGCATTCAACACGATCTCCTAAGAGCTAAATTTAGTGCATATGGGTTTCCTATGAAAACTATGCAATTTATGCAGAGCTATTTGAGTAACAGAACAGCAATTGAAATTAGATTCTAATTTTAGTACATGGCTTGATGGAATTCTAGGAGTCCCTCAAGACTCTATTTTAGTAGCACTATTGTTTAGCATATTTATTAATGATTTAATTTTATCAAAAAGACATGTAGCTGTAACTTTATAGATGACAATACTATTTACGTATGTGAAGCAACCTTAGAAACTGTCATTGACAAACTTACTATAGACTTAAAAAATATTTTAATGATTGATTACTAAAAAATTCACTTGTAGCAGATATGCTAGCTAATCCAGATAAACACTTGTAGCAGATATGTTAGCTAATCCAGATAAACACTTGTAGCAGATATGTTAGCTAATCCAGATAAGTTTCAAATTATGTTTCTTGAAGTATCTAATTTAATTACTTTTTATAGAAGAAAAAAATTGTTAATAAGGAATTTGCCAAACTTTTAGGTTTATATTATGACAGGAAGTTAAGCTGTCACCAGCATATAAAGGCTATTTGTGATATTGCAAACAACAAAGTTAGTTAGCTTTTTAAATTGAGAAATTCTATGAACATAAACCAGTTGAGAACTGCTGTAAATGCATACATCCTACCATCTTTTCAATATGCCATCTGATATAGATGTTCTGTCGTAAAAAAAGATATTTCTCTTATTAATCCAGTTCTCAAAGGGCTTTGCAAGTTATACATAAAAATATCTCTATCTTTGCAGGAATTAATTTCATAGGAAAATACGACGAGCAGCCATACAAGACCTCTTCAGATGTTAATTACTGACGTATTTAAATCTCTGCAACATGAAAGCCCACAGTTAATTTGGAATCTATTTCAGCTCAAAAAATAGTGTTGAGATGAAGAGACCAAATTTTTATACCACCTGCCAGAACTAAAACATATGGTACAAACTCTCTGGTTTTTAAGGCTAATTTTAATTTTGAAACTCACTTCTGAATATATCTGAAAAACTGGAAACAACTGCCTTTAAATCTCTTATTAAAAAATGGTGAGAAAACTCGTGTTGTTGTTTTATCTGCAGTTAGTTAACATGTACATTAAATTCTAAGTGATATGTTATAATACATTAAATTTTCAAAAGTATATTTGTTTTTATAAATTAAAAAAAAAAAAAAAAAACTTTTAAAAAATTTGATATTGTTTATTTTTAGTTTATAAAATTATATGAATTAAATTAAATATATTTTCAGCCAACGTTAAATAAATTAATAATAATAATAATAATAATAAATTAATAATAATAATAATAATAAGTGATCAGTGAGGTGGCAATTATAATCAAAAAGTAAATATTAATAAACATTAAATAGGTACCACCTCTTAAATAAAAGAAAACAATAAGGTTTCAAATATAGACATATTTGATTATAAGATATTGGAAATCATTTATTAATCTCACCTAACAATTTAAATAATAACTTCTTCGTGGCAACAGGGTGATTAAATACTGACATTCCTTGTCTGTTCATTGTACACAATCTCCCACCAGCTTTTAACAGCGCACAACACAACCCAACTGCTCCGTTTGTATATGCAATAAACAGTGCTGAAAATACGACAGAAAAAAAAAATCTAAAATTTAAACTCCAATATTATTATCCAAAAACTACAAACCCCTGGTTTTTTGAAAACAACAGTGAACGGATTTAATTTTAAAACTCTGGCATACATACGTACATACCATGCCATATATACCATACAGTACCATACCATACACACCACACCATATACACCAAACCATATACCACAACACACATACCACACCACATACACATACCACACCACATACACCACATCACATACACAAATATTTCAAATTGTATCATTACTCATAATAAGGTTAAAAAACGATTTTGTCCAATAAGAGAAATTTAAAGAAGGTATGTTGCTTTGGACCAATCTTTATTTGCTAAAATCGAAAAAAAAACTTAAAGGGATCCCGAGGTCAAAAATGATGTCAAGTTAAATAAAAAGATTATAAAAATATACGAATTGACGTGATAATCCTTCTTTACCTTTTAAAACTAATAACGAAATATCAGCTGTTTTTTTTTCAATTATTTCTATCCTTTTGACTCGCTTTTTTCAAATCTCAAACATTAGATATCAATCTCACGGAAGTTTTGACGTCACAACTGAGCTTGCATTTACTTGTAACGTTAATTTTTGTGGTAATAAATTGCAATATAAAAAGTAAAAAAATTACATTATTTGATCAAAGCCACTTGTACTGGTTTGTTATGGTTAAAATATCAATATTTAATATACATATATATATATATAATATATTGTATAAAATATATCTCACTGCATATCAAAACAGATTTTTAAAACACCTTGTAGAAACCAGGTTATTTGATTTGAAAGAGAAAACAGAAAGATATAAAAGAAGAAGTTTGTAACTTTTATTGTTACAAAGAAAAACTTTCAAGAAAATATTTCGCGAAACTATTTTTTTTTTAAACGATGTCTTCAGTATCATTATACCAATTCGAACCGGAACGTCAACTTACTGATTTAGAGAATGTTGAAGAAAGTGCGCAAGAAATGATTTCAATAAATGAATTGCAATCGCTAAGTTTTCAAACATATCGGCTAGATTTACATGTAGAGGATTGGTGTAGCAAATGCGACAGCTGTTCTGTGATGCCCGTCAATAGAGAATGTTTATGTTGTCATGAAATAGCTCAAGTCAAAGCAAAAATACCTAGTATCTCGTTTCGAGTGAAAAGAAGTAAATAAGTAAATATTGATATCAATTTAAGAAACTAAACAGAGTTGTTATAAGAACAGACCAAGTCAATTTTTCGCTTTGCTTTGCCGAACCCTAGTTTGGTGGAGATCGATTTTTTTTTTCTTAATGAAAAAAATTTATTTTGTTTTTTTTTGAGGTTTGAAGAAACAATTAGTTTTTAAATGTAGTTTGTTTCATGTTTTAAGTCCGCCCCCAGTTTGTTTCATGACAATTTGACGTATTAAAGTATTTCGAGGTCAGAGATATTCATTTGTTTAAAAAGTACGACAATTCAATTTCCCCCGGCTCTGACCGTTTGTTTATTAAGTAAATCACATTCTTCAAAAAAAAATATTTAAGCCAAACAACATTGTAGATTGTAATTTAAGTAAATCGAACGATTTACGGATGTTCTGGAAAAACTGG
>JAUZNK010041596.1:0-17088 GCA_035046665.1 Euphysa ruthae | reverse complement strand
ATAACATGGAAATAAATTTCCGCCAGAGGTGAGAGTCGAACTCGTAACCTTTCGCTCCGGAGTCAAACGTCCTACCAATGTGCCAACTCTGCCAAGAACAACTTATGAAGTTACACAAAATCAATAATTTGAGAGAAAAGTTATGAAGGAATAGATCATCCTAGGGTGCTCTTGAACCTAGATTTTGAATTTTCGATCTTTTAGGAATAACATAAGTCTATAATTTAAAAGGATTTTATCCAGAAAACTTCTCTGGAGTAAAAAAAGCAAATAAAGATTTTTTGGAATATTCCTTCCAAGAGGAGTTCCTGAAAATTTTACAGATAGTTTTTAGAGGTAATTGATATCCCCTCCCCAGTTTTTAGATCCGAATCTTCAAATTTCGACAAAATATTTGAAAAAACGTCATTTAAAATTTGATGTATTAAAAAGCCATCGTCTAAAACATATTAAAAATCAGTAGCATTTTCAAGAATATATCTTGTTTATTAATGAAGTGATAAGTTGAAGCATTGAGATAAGACTTGTCACTTTTACGCAGTATCAATAAAAACATTTGAGTGGACATCGGGTAACAGTAGAAATTCACCGATTTCCCGATTTTTTACACAAAAATTCCCCAAGTGTGTCAATTTTCTGAATATGGTTATGTGACCCATCATCGGAATACAAATTTCATGCTGATTCAGATTTACACTTGAACCATGGGTCATAAATCAAGTGTTACACCATTTTAGCTCTTGCTACTAAACTTATCTAGGTAAGTGTTTTTCTTTCACAAGTAGTTAACGGCTTTTTTTGTTTCATTTTTTTTGTTCATGCTTTATTCATTTGTGTAAATTGTAAACTTGTAAAGTTTGTGCCTACAGACAAAACACTGATCATACCGGAAAATTTTGATGTAAGTAATTGATTATACAAATAAGAGGAAATAATTCTGGAAAAAGAAGGTAACGATTTGATTTTAACATGTGCTCTCTTAAAGGTTTAGATGATTCATCAGAAGTGCCCTTACCATCTTGGGCCGGCGCACAGTTTCTGTTGTCAACATCAAAAGTACCATTGATACAAGTTGCTTTTTTGCCATTTTTACTGTGTCCATTTCTACTGTGTCATCTAACTGATATTTCAACCATTTATACTGCGAAGTTAAATTTCATCCAAGAAATAATTAAACTAACAGTCAATTCCTGTTTCTTGGATGAAGTGGTATTTATAACAGTACTAGACATCTACTTGAAATCCCCTAATCTGTTTAAAGTCTTAGTTCCAATGTTAGGTGGTTTTCACTTAATAGTGTGTCCAACGATGTATTGGTAAATATATAAACAGCATGGTTGGCACATGGGAGGATGTTTGAATACGGAACGAAAGTTCACGAGTTCGACTCCCAACTCTGGTCGAAATTTACTTTCCACGGTACTTTTGAGTTTCTGAGTAAAACTCACTGCGTAATGCAACGCTAGCTCAATTTGGTCGGGTTGTTTAGTTGAGCGTATTTCGTAGGCGCAAATTGGCGTTCTAAGTAGTTTAAGATCCGCCATGTGTGCTCTTCTGGAAATATTGTCTCCGAAATTTGTTAGTTACTCACGTTAAATATAACATTGTCATTTTCTCTCATTCTCTTTCGCAGGTCTTGAGGGTGCATTAGATGAGACAGGTGTTTTTGGGGTAAAGGTAATGTAGTCGTTTATTGCAGTCAAATCTATTTGATATCGCTCAGAAGCATTGAAATTCTTTGAAATGCCATTGAAATGGAAAAAGGAGAAGATTTTTGAAAATACGCAATAGAAAGATTTTGAAGATTCAGTGGTGGTTACCAGAGATTTGATAAAAGAGCGGAAAGAAAAGGACACAGAAAAAGTCAAACAATGCTGGCATGTAAATCAAATTCATCTTCATTAAAGGAAAAGTTTAAGTACTATTCAAACTTATGTAGTCAACGATCAGAAGTTTGCCAATACTGGGATGTTTAATAAGGATTTTAACATTGTTAAAGAATTTAGTTGACAGAGAAGGCGACTGGAAGGACCATTTGCAAGCTAACCAAGACTTTACACCAGTATTTTGTGAATCAGATAGCATAAATTACCTGCAGTATGCTTCATGGTATTTAGAGAAGATGCTCAAACTTGAAAATCAGTACCTTGATTTACACACAGAGTTTATGGAAGGAATATTTTTGGCTCAAACATCACAAGGATCATTTAAGGCAGTATCGCCTGATATACTTTGGTATTTTGTTGCAGGTATGTACCAATTCACAAGCTGGCCGCAATTTTGGGATTTAAAACATTCAAAACCTTTTTAAATGTTCAAACATTATCTAGGTGTGATGCTACCTGCAAAATCGAGACTAAAGCTGCTGCTTTAAAGAATACTTATGAAACATATTTGGACCTCTTTGATGATTCAGATGAACCGTGAATACAAGCATTTGAAGGAGGTGAAAAATGCCTGATATTACTCCTGCAAAAAAGCTCTAAATGCGGGGGGGATAAGGGTTTTTATACTTTTGAGTGGGAGGACATACGGTCCTCGTGATACCTCCTTTAATTAGTGTGGTTTTAGTCCCGAAGTAGAAGAGTTTAAGGCTCTCGTGGCATCTTCCTCGAGTGCTTGAATGAAGAGCAAAATAATGACTTAATTCCCATGAAACACAAATTTTTATTACGGGAATATACTTTTGGCAACTATTAATCTCCACAAAATTTTTATTAAGGAGATATATAATTGGTAATTTTAAATCAGAGGTGCGTCAGGCCAAGTTATACCAAATGATGCCCGCAGTTGAAAGTGAATACCTTACAACTATGCGACAAAAAATGTGTCGACATATGTGGTGTCACACATCGCCAGCAGCTACGTCTTGGTAGAATGCCAACAGTTCCGTGTAAACTATGTGATGTAGGGGCTAAGTCTACGGCTGTTCTAGGCCTTGCGGCTCTCAATGTGTTGCTCAAAATTTGATAGATATAGAAAAGCGTTTGCGTAAAGACTTTGCCGGTATGCTGTGTGAATTGGTTTCTAAACTTAGAAACTTGTCTGACTAAGGTATATTGCGACATATACACCCCACCATGATTGAGGAGCAAACGATGGAAGAATACATCGATCAACTAACTGCTAAGCCTTAACCCTGAAAGGATGAATACATCGATTAACTATTTGATGAGTCTTCCCTCAAAGGTGTCGTTAAAAATCTCCCTTCTGAATCTATTCCATAAGCTTTTAAAGAAATATCTGGTCTATATTTGCTATGAGCATCGGCCTCTTCGCCAACAGCAGGGCGAACCCGGACCGATGATAGAACCAGAAAAAGATAAAGATTTCACAAATTGTTTCGTCCGCTACATCGTCAACAACTTCCAGGACAATATGACCCGAACAGGTACTGGGTTGATGTCCAAGCGCCGGCGAATACTAGAATGCTTCGAAAAAAACGTACAAATACAGGTTGCTCACATAAAGACATGATCGTCCTTGAGACTGCCCTTGAGGTTAAGTTAATTAAGACCTTATAGGATAGCGGAAAATACAAGACTAGCAGAAGACCATACTCGAATACCTGACCCTCCGAAAGTATCAAGTAATATGTTGTGGGAATCGAGGGCAGATTCCCCAATGGGACGGTAAAAAAGGCACACATGAAATGCTGAGTAGGTGAACTGGGTGAGATATCCGCAAGTTCAACACCAATTATCGATGCCTTTGCGAAGTGTGTGGAGAGCCATGTTCGATTTTCTCCGCCAACACCATCTGCCAAAAAGGGCCAACATCAGCGCTACATGCAGTTAAAATGTGATGCCCGTAAAGAAAGTAAGGAAGTATTTTTTATTTCAAATTGGAAACTTTAATTTAAAGTTTAAAGATTTGAAAACAAGAGAAATTCAAAGTTCTTATGATGTATAGCTTTTGAACCACTGACGTTTAAAGCCTCATAAAAAGAAATCAATGGATTATCAAGCATGATACGTAAAGCACCTTTGCGCTTCAAATTTGTTAGAAGATTTACTACAGAATATCTAGATTAAGGGGCAATAGTTAAAAACAGATAAAATAAATGAATTTCACAGGCGAGTGGCCTTTTCTTGACTGATACGTATACGATTAAGAGCTCTAGAACGTTGGTTTACAATTTTTTGCACATTGCTTCACATTGAGGAAAGAAATTAAGGAGGCTGTCAATAATAATACCGAGAACTTTAACTATTGATGAATTTTGAAGAACATGACCGTCAATGAATATATCATTAACTGAGTCACCCCTGTCACCAATGATGAAACTCTAAAAATTTTCAGGGTTAGCAACCATGGATTTGCTGCTAAACGATTTTATGACTATGTTACAGACTACATTTAGTTGAATCTCATCATTTCACAGTATTGGAATTCGAACAAGCCTTGCGAATAACTTTACCAGCTTTACCAGATAACATTTGAGTGTATTCCACGAACTTCCTTGGTGAAAAGGTCCCGGCTAGCCTACTTCGGAATCACAAAGGAACTCACCCTGAACTCCCGGCAAAAATACGTTTTGAACCAGACCATAGCATTGCCCATGTTGCAGAAAACAGGGTCTGACGGTAACTATACCTGGAAGTCTCGTGATAGTTTAGGCATACAGAGGAATGATCGTCAAAGTCGCTCTACAGATAGTCGAGGGAGGGCTTCCACTCGAACAGAAATATGCAGGTTGAGGGAGAGTGCATCGTGTTCAGGGGAAAACAATCAGATCTCTGGGCCGATTGATCGGGGTAGAACATAGCTTTGGTGAGTGGATAAGCAATGCTGTCTACTCGGCAGTCTGGCGTGTTAAGTGGATGGGTCAGGTTGTGAAGTTCCTACTTCTAACCGACATCCAGAGTCCTATTGTCCCTTCAGCTTTGTAAGCAGCGCCTAAAATCACCCTGATCAAGACAAGGTTGAAGCGCAATGCAATCGAAGACTGGAGACAAAAGACAGAAGACAGAAGCGGCGTAAACTCACTGTCTACGACGCCCTGGACATTATCATAGGTCTGGCATCCACAAGTGGAATGGTTTGCAAGAGGGTACTTGGAAACTGCCTACCTTCGTATTCTTGAAAATGGCAATAGAGACAATAAGGCTGTTTACTCCTCTATTGATGTCTACAAGGTTGGGAAAAACACGGGTTCCTGCCTAGAGTTTTGTTCGTGCTGGGTAACGCAGAAGTTCAAGTAAAGTCCCTGAAAGAGCATGTCAGTTATTGCGATAGATGATTTCATCGTAGCCATATTCATCGAGAACGTGAGACCTGTGTTTTTAAGGAGCTTATTAATTGAGTTTACTAATGTGAGTCCTAAAGTTTTTGGCGGACATCTTTTGTGGGAAGAACTAATAGGTTGTTCATCTATATAACTTCGTACCTGGTGTATGGTAAGGTAACGCTGATTAGAAACACCCCCAATCTCCTGGAAAAGGGTCTCAGACAGCCTAACTGAGTAGTTTCCTGTACCATGCTTACCTGGTAAAATAGAGCGATCTTTATTAGGGAGAGTAATGAAATTCGGCGCCATTTTTAGGTTTCCTAGTATAATCTTTTGTCTCTAAGGGAAGAAATCTAATTCTCAGCTTCTTTAAACTTCTTGAGAGAGGCTCTAAATTGCCTTGCTTGGTTTAAAACGACCCATGCCTCTTCGTGGCTTCCTTGCTCAGCGTAGTCCATTCCTTTGTTTATTAGCTTAATACCACTTCACTTTTGCTGTGTTTCGTCGTAACTTTCTCTCATGGTCAGGTGGTCATCAACTTTTCAACGGGTGATACTGGTTAAAAATTTGACTGACTTTTCATTGGTGGTGTCGGTAGCAATATAGGAATTCTGATATAGGAATTCAATATAGGAGTACTGATCATTTAGATCTACCATTTTGGTAAAATTACGAAAAGGCTACCCCTTGCTGCTGAAGCATTTTACCGAGTTCTTCAGCTCCAGGTGGAACCTGCGAAACCTCGTGAGCCCTTAACGAAAAAATGGAGAGCTGTCACGAGGTCGTTACCTTGAATTGGGTAAACATCGATTTCAATTTCACCGCGTTCGTTAGATCTAGCATCGCTGCCTTGCAACTTAAGGTGTATAGCGGTGAGCCTCTCCATTTCATTTGCGGAAGGTGACGAACCTAACACTTGCCGTGCTATATCGTAACCTTCAGATATATGCTTAAGTTGAGCATCTAAACTGGGCTGATAGAATCGTCTCCACCTAGTGCAAAAAGTTCCTATTCTAGGAGTGCCTGACGCTGAATTTCATTTTTCACCATTTCTCGTTTAACCGAGAGGAGCTCATGGCGAAGCATTCTTCGTCCTGCTTTTTCTTAAGATCGTTTATATTTGGTCGAGTTAGATGCTTTTGCGTGTGTGGCTCGGCAATCTTGTTCACCGCTACTTCCAACAAAGTTGTGTGATCATCGGCCGTGAGAACACGTGACTATTTCAATGTATTGGTACTCATTTGAATCATTTATGTTAATGTATATATAACCTTACATATAAATAACTCGTATATGAAATTCCGGGTATTAGATACCTGCCTACCAACGCACCCTGCGAAGATTCTCATATGTTGACTGACAACGTTTGTTGAGGACCTTCTACTCAACACACAGTCACAGTTTGAAGCGCTCTTCCTTTTTACTTACCGGCCGGACCAACCAGCGTATTGCGAAATTATAACCGCGTTCAAAACCCGAGGATTTCCTGTTACGACTTACACTGCTATTCCTGCAGAATAAATCGAGTTTGATGCAAAAAACAAAAAAATTCTCATTGCGGATAACGTGATAGAAGAGGCGGAGTGGTCGAAATATTTCCCAAACTTGATCAGAGACAGAAGTCACCACAACAGCACTACACTAATTCTCGTATCTCATTGGTGTTATTGAAGTGGATATGTACGGCGTCAGCTTTAAAAATGGACTGCAAGCGTCTCTTTCGGTTTTAAGCCGGTTTTCAGCTTTCGGTTTTTAGCGGAGTTGGCACAGTGGTAGGACGTTTGACTCCGGAACGAAAGGTTACGATTTCGACTCCTACCTATGGCGGAAATTTATTTCCATGTTATCTCTGAGTTTCTGAGCAAAACTCAATGCGTAATGCAACGTTAGCTCAAATTGGTCGGGTTGTTTGGTTGAGCGAATTTCATTGACTCAAATGGGCGTTCTAAGTACTCCAAGACCCGCCACGTGAGCCCATCTGGAAATATTGTCTCGGCAATTTGTTGGTTCCCTACGTTAAATATAACATTCTCATTCTCTCTCATTCTCAGCCGACAAAAAAGCAGTCCATAGCTTAGGTTGTCCAATTAACCATATTTGCCATAGATCGTTTTTGGAGGTCTATAACGACGCAACCAATGAAAAATGTCGATTACTAATAATTCACGCACACTATATCGATCCACGTTTACGATTTAGATGCGCTGAGATGGGAACATATACCCAAACGCAGCCGAGATATAAGAAATGATGAAAATATTTGGACATGATATCAAGCCCTATGGAACTATAAACAAACGCAGTCCAACTGGGTTAATTGGGCCTAAAGGAGACCTAGGCACTTTTGGGCCTAAAAGAAAATACGGTGAGTAACCCAGGAAAGCGTGGAAATGCCAGTGCTCCTGGTCCTAAAAGAGAACGCATAGAGCAATTATATGGAGATCAAAACTTATCCCTTGCAAATATTAAAGGTATTTCTCAAAATAAGGATGGTTCATATTTTTCTCCATTGACCCTTAAGGGGCGGCTCAGCTTGTGGCTACGACAGGGCAATACTGACGGACTCTCCGGAGAAATACCGCGTCCTGTATATCACTGCAGCATATATAATGTTTGCATGGTTTACTACACTCGTCCCTGATACACTCACAAAGAAGTGTTATTGGAGGATAACAATCGAAGGCAAGATAGATCTCAGTTTTGAGACTAGAGATCCAAAAAAAAAGTCACATCAGTATGTCAAGATCGGTGAGATGATCAAAGGGTCAGGAATGGGAGTTATGTAGTACTTATGGGGCCTAATGATCATATTACAGAAAAGGTCCTTATAAAATCAACATGAAGAAAGTAGATAAATACTCTCATATGTACCCTACATTAAACGAAACCCAAGCTATGTCCGAGTCTGGGGCTGACTACTGATTGACTCATGTAGCCAAACTTAAAGACCAACTAAAGGCCATGATTGACTCGCGTGAAAGCCTTGTGAATATATATACTCTGGTCCTCAATGTTATCGACGGTGTTGATGTCGGAACTACTGCGATAGGCGTTATTATGGGTGGCGTTGGAGCGGGCCTCTTAGCGACAGTGATTGCAATACCAGTCGTTCCGCTCGTCATGGGCTTTGCTGCGCTTTGTGTGGTCTCGTGAGTGCTGGCACAAAACTTTCCTCTAGTTGACTGAGAATAAAACCTCAAAAACACAACCAGACCCGTGTTCTAGCAGAGAACAAGCTCAATTTTATTGTAAACCTAGTCAGTAAGGCGCTTGAAGAAGGCGTCATAAGTCAAGACGAGTTTCATTCAGTTTTAGAAGCAGTTTGAAAATACCACGCTATGAAAAAGGAAGCACGGGTGAGATCACTCGAGATCACATTTTTCATTTTTTTGCCCTGAGGTGGCTTTTACATTGAATGAGTTAGGCTACTATGCATTCTTGTCCTCTTAATAGGTAATATTCGAGAGATCGTTCAGCTACTTATGATATTTTACCGACAGACACATTAACTGACAGACACATATCGACAAGCACAGTGTGATGCAAACCGGAGCGAGACGACCCTGTCCAGTTTCTAGTCTATGCTCGCCCTTAAAAAAACTTTCAGCAAAAATTTCAACTTCTCGCGCACCACGATAGTAATTGTAGTCGATTTCTTATACAAATATCAGAATATCAAATCGAGTGAATACTTGTGTCACAAAATTCAAATCAAGTTAATAATTTTGCTGCAAAATTTTTTTAGTTTGATTTTCGGTTATGAGCGCTCGTGACGTTTTTTTTAAATACCTATGGTTTTCCAAGTTTTTTTTAAATAGGTAGTTGTAATTTGAAATAAATAAATAAAGTTTGTTAGTGAGAAGTTTATTTTAAAAACTATACAGCATGTACGCGGCAATGATATCATTGTGATCGAACTCGGATTTATATCTAAGACATGTTAGATTTTTACGGCGCGCAAAATTTTAGTTCGGTTTTTGATTATACAGTTTTTTTGAAACCTTGCGATGCATGAAGTTTTTTTTTAAATGGGTAGTTATAATTTGAAATAAATAAAAAAATAGTTTTGATAGTGGAGAGGTTGGAATTGATATCAACGAAGTAAATGGTGTCTTAAACCAACGCCTAAGACCACTGAGCCACATCAACGTATGCTAACATCTAAAGCTTAATTATTTTAAAACTTTTTTTAAATCAAAATAACCAAAGTATCATAGCTGCGGATAGTAGGGATGGTGCAGATTTACAATTATATATCTCCGTAATAAAAGTTCTGCGGAGATTAATAATTGCCAAAAGTAGATCTCTGTTATAGAAATTCGTGTTTCATGGGAATATAAGTTATTATTTTGCTGTTCATTCGCGCACGCGTGGAAGACGCCACCAGAGCCTTAAGCTCGTCCACTTTGGAGGTAAACTCACACTAGTCCTCCTACATAAACGTTTAAAAACTCTTATTCCCCTAAATGCACTGCCTTCGGCGAATTAAGTTAAAATAAATTTATTCTGTGACCTATTAGTAAGCTTATGTCATTGATTTACAATTGGAACTGCTATTATTTTTTACACAAACATACCAAGCGTGCGTATAAACTTTAACTCACCTTTCTTGAAACAACTAGTGTTTCAACAAAATGAATTTAAGAAATAATGGTTCATTTTTACCTTGATCACTATATGTCATTTCTCCAATAGTTTTTTTTCAAGTCTATTAGACCATGGTGAATTTTTGAAAAAGTCAGACAATTTTGTTTAGATTAAAGAAGGACTTGATTTGTATGCTGACAAAGGCTTCAAATCAATGCATGCTAGATATTTTTTCTCTTGTAGCTGCGCTAAATGTTCCAGAAATTGTAGTTGTTTTATGAGTGAAGTTAGATGTAATGAATTTTGCAAATGTGGCGAAATATGCAATAATGTTTGCACTTGAACACTACCCCTGCTATGATCTTGGTTGGTATTTCTACATATATAATAGTACACTGAATTGAAATTTTAATGTTGACAGTTTCATTTAAAAAAATTGTTTTCTTCAAAGGAGCATTTGTTTCAACTGTAAACCCCATTTGACACTACTGTTTCCCTTTACTTTCTGGATCATCGTAAAAATTGAATTTTTATTTATTTTATGGGTTTTAGTAGTAAGGACTAGAATAGTGTAAAACTTGATTTCTGACCTATAGTTTTATTGTAACTCAAAATCAGAAAAAAACTTACATTCCTATGATGGTCACATAACCATATTTAAAAAATTGACCCACTTGGGCAATTTTCGGGTACAAAATCGCGATAACCGGGCAATTTCTACTGTTACCCGATGTCCACCCAATTTTTTCTGGCAAAATTAGACACTTTTAAAATTAAAAACATTGGTTAATATGGATAAGGTCTCGTTTACTAAAGAATCTTTTAAAATAAAACTTTGATAATTTTTTTCAGGTTAAGGAGTTTATTTCAAATAATTTTGTTGTACTGAGATAAACATTAATTGTTTTCTATATAGAATGGGGCTTATTGGGATTGTGTTTATAAGTACTCTGTGTGCTGTGTGCTATACGTGGTTTTTATGTATATGGTCAAAGGAACTAAAGCAAATGTACAGATAGTTAAAATGATCATGGAATTGAGAAATAATGGAAGGTTGTTTGTAACAAAATTCTTTACTTGGTATGGTTTATATGAAATGTTATCAAGTAAATTGGAAGCTTGGAGTGTCGACTTAAATGCTGTTAAAATCTATAATCAATAAAATTTTGAAGAAGGAAGACATTAAAAGTCAATTTAATATTTTATCACGATTATTTATTTTACTTTTAAAATATCATATTAATATATTTATTATATTATAACATTTATTTTTAGTCTTATAATTTGCTTTAGTGATTTGCAAAATATTGAACAGCTAAGGCAATGAAATCTTTTGAGCTGTTACAAAAATTTTTTTTTTATGAAATTAAGTGACCGTAGAAGCAATTAATTCGTGTTCTGAAGCAACAGACTTGTAACAATTCATGTAGCATTCTTTTTAAATATGTTTTAAAACAAAAACTTTTTTTTTTTTTTTTTTTTTTTTAGCGAAGTATCTTTTAAATTCCAGGAGCGTGATTAAAACTTTCTAGAGGTAAGTATTTTTTTTTGTATTGACCCACATTGGTCAATTGATTTTACTTCATACAAAATTACAAACCTTAGCGCCATGCTCAAGCAACACCCTGACAAATAGGGAAAATTAAGTCATTATTTAAATATACACGGTGCTTTATATTCAAATTCAATATATTCGCGTATTCTAAGCTGTATTTTCTTTAGATTTCAAAAATTATTTTAGTAATTGAATTCAGCCAGGCACTGCCATCTAATTTGACTGTGACAGATTGCCTCATTCAATTCAGCAAGGGACTGAATGAAATTTTTATACAATTTGTGTTTTAAATTTGTAACATCTCTCATAGTATACTGATGCAACCTATTTGATACCTGGATAAATATTATATATTTTTTTTATTTTTATTTTATTACTATATATTTTTACAACTTATATTATTATTTTTATTATTTTTATTTCATTACTATATATTTTTACAACTTATATTATTACAAAAAATAAAACTTATTGTAAAATAGTTGAAATATAATGAATAATACACATAATATAATGGCTATTAGGAGGGAGTCACTCGTATAGCATTAAGCTGACCAAAGAGAGTGACACCGAGAAAAATTATTTTATAAATTAAATCTCATTTTTAACTATAGGCAAATTTGTTTAATCAATATTTATGATAAACTAAAATAAAGTTACAGTTTAAGCAATTTATGCCTAGGATAAACACTAGTAGAGTTTGAAAAAGTTACTTAAGGAAGGAGATTATTCACATGCACTTACACCGGCACTACATTTAATGAAATTAATGTTAAGATCACCTAAAGGAATAAAAGTTTTGTTTTCTGTGGCGAGGATTGTTGAGGGGCTGGAAAAAAGATGTTACTGAATTCATTTATTGACATTCTAGGATGTTTATAATTGTATATAATGATTAGGATTGATTTTCTAGGTAAGATAATTTCGACAAAGATTGACTCAAGATTAAAAAGGTCTGTACATTTAATAAATGTTTTTATAAACGAAAGTCTTTGTCAATACTATCGTTTCCTCCATGGAAAATGTAAAGATTTGTGGAATCAGAAGAAATTAATTTCATTCTGGGTTTCAAATGGTACGGTAAGGTATCGATTGCAAAAACATGGTAATTATGTTTTTCATGTTAATGACCTGTTTAAGGCTTTTGATGAGTTACCAAAATAACGCTGAGTATAGTATTAGTTGTGTTTATTTTTGTGTATATTTATATAAGTTTTCGAGCATTTCAGTTTGCTTATATACATATGTTTCATTAACCATTCACTCACTATCTAATTCCTATTACAATCGCCAATCATTGTGAAAAAGTGATAGCTACTTTTATGCAGCTTCTACAACTTCAACGAATAGAAGCTTATTGGTCAAGATTAAAAAAATTCTGAACAAAATTCTGGATTAACTTTTTCAATGATATGGTGAACCTTAACCTTTTCCGTCCACAAATGCAGACTCACGAGGAGTGACTTCTCTTCTGTTTTTTACCAATAATACAAGCCGAACTTAACGAGTTTGCTTTGACATGGAACACCCGACAAGTAAGGATATCTGCTAACGCGACAGGTTGAAAACCGGACATTTTTTCATGTTCTTTCTACACTAGGGCATACAAAGCAGTGGAAGGAGGTAAAAGATAGAAATATCAATGTCACGGAGCACATTTTAGGGATTGATCACCATGCGATATTTCGTAACAATGATTTGCATGAACTTTTTGTTTCTTACATTGATATAAATCACATTAAAATTGCAAAAGATGCTGAGGAGGGGCTAAACATGTACTTAAAAATATTACAGATTCATTCATTCATTCAATCATTCATTTGAAGTCAGTAACGCTTACATAGTTGTATACGAATTTATTCAAATATTATATAAACACTACTATAGACTAACAATTTTTTTAAATTTTTTATATGAAAGTTATAAAATCGTAAACAATAAAACAAAAAACACGCAAATAAATAATTAACAACATATTGGACATGTGCATGATTTTAGTTCCATGCCTTAATAGCTGATTTAAAATAAGGCAAAGATTTGGAGCTTTTATAGCGTAGGGGGAGACTATCCAAAATAAAACACGCCTTAAAAATAAGTGAGTTTGTTCCATAACCAGATGTTCTTGAAGATGATAGTAAGATTTTCTGAAAACGTTAGAATGGTGCTTCACATGAATTTAAAAAAAAAAAGTCAAAATAAAACACTGCAAAATAAAACAAAAGCAGATTGTAAATCCTAGTATACAACGCAACTGTATAAATGCAGAATATTCGCAAAAAAATTTAGCCACTTTGCACTTGTAATTTTTTAGATATTATGTTTTAAGTCTGATTAGTTTACTGAAAAAATTGAAATCCGCAAGCATCCCTACAAACAAATTTACAGGTTGTATATGCTAAACGGGTAAGCTTCGTATTTCTGGACGAAACTCTGCTTAAAAGCAGATTGATAATGTTATTAATAATTTTCTTTATTTAAAACTTTTAAGTTTTTATAATTATTATTATCTTTTATTATTATTTTTTTTATTTGTTATGGATTTCCATAACAGTAAACTGGAAGAGTAGATCTTTACTCTAGTACAGGTAGTTCTGATAAAAGCTGAAAAAAGAAGATACTTGAATTATGAGAATATATAGCATGGTACTAGCTTCTAAAGCAGTACCAAAGGACGGGCACCCAACACAGTAATATTTATCAACAAATTCTTGAGTCGTTTCCGCAAGAGCTTTTGCATATGGAATTATTACAGATGAGTTGCGTCGATATTTTATATGGGATTCAACTTGAATAGCATCGATCTTTCCTCCGTGCCTCGAGCTATACGTATCTGTATTATAAGATCCAGACATATAATATGATTCATCGTGTTTCTTATGGGATTTAGATGGTACTGTTGGATATCCCTTGCTTTCTAAATATTGGCCGAAGCTGTATTTTCCTCTGATTATACTGTCAAAGTCGACATGATTTTTGTAGATTCTACCAAGGTAGCTTAATGATGAGTCACGTGCCAAAAAACAGCCCGAATTCAATGCAGTTTTGTTAATCATATAGCCAAGTTGAATAAGACCATTAGGATTACTCTGACCATGTATATCTAGCACTAATCCTCTGCCACGTATACTAATTCTGGCATTTTTTATAAAACCGTGAAACTCATTAAATGCAGTTTCTATTTCTTTAACACCAAAACAGGCTTGATTTATCTCTCGGTTAGCGTCGAATTTTGTCCGATGTAAATGGTTTATGACAAAGTGCGGCCTAAAACTAAGTTTATCCAATTCATCAACTAAGTTAGTAGCTAACAACAGAGAATTATAATCTTGTTCGATGATTGCTCTACATCGCCCATCATTAGTTTTTTTACATGTGTGATTCCAATGACACATTCCATTAACTAAACAACCATGTCTCATACGATCAGGAACAGAATCAGGTTTTAGGCTTCCGCCATGGGGCGATATAATAATTATTTTTGTTTTTGGATCACCAGGTCGATACTCGCAATAATTATTAGTGCAAAACTGAGTCGTTGTTGACAGGTTTGACTTAAGTTTTATTAAAAAAACTGCAAAATAAAATAGCCACATTTTAAAGTTGTGCAAGGATATAATTTCAGCACATGTATGTCAAAATAATCAATGTTAAGAAAAAATTCAAATATACTAATCTTTGTTTTTTATCTAAATAATTTAATAATACTGAGCTTTGTCTTTACAATCCGATCATAATCATATTTACAAAATAATTCGTTTTTTTAAGGGGGGTTTCCCCAACAAATTTTGAACTCGAAGTGTATAGTAACGTATTGTAGAAAACAAAATTTTGCAAAAAAATGATAGTAATAAGGTAAACAAGAAGGTAAAAATAAAGGATTTCATGGGAAAAGGTTTAACAGTATAAAGAGAGTAAATTGTGATATTGTTGGCGAACACTCTATTGAATCTGATGTAAATATTGAAACAAATTCAATTGTTAATAATGTATATAGTAAATAACGTATCTGTATATAGCTGGCGAATCTGTAACTAATTTATCATCTGCATCTAATCGAAAGGTACAAGCAATTACTGCTTCAACTAGGGATGTCAAGCCTTTTTAAAAACAATAATTCAGAAAAAATTATTGGATGTCTAGTGAAAGACTAAATCATGCGATTTCCAAGAAAGTCTCATTTGTCTCAATAACTGCTACAGTTCAAAAGTTATGAATTTTTGAAATCGCAAATTTCATCAAATTTCCTGTCAAAATCTCCTAACCATTTTGACATGAAAGTGGCGGCAAAAGTGAATGTCAGGGGGTAAATTTTGACATATTGGGTAATAAGTCAAACAAAAAATTCTAAATAACCTCAAATTTGGCAGGTAGATGCAAAAAAATGATTTCTCACAAAAGCCATAAATTTTTTTTGAAAAATTTTTTCAGGGGAAGATAAGAGCTTTTTCGGGGGTAAATTTTTGTTAAGTTCTAAGTTTTTTTGAGCAATTTTTCAACAGGGTTTGTCTTTCAGGGGGAAATTCAAAATAACACAAAATTTGGCAGGTAGATGCTGAAAACAATTTTTTAACAAAAAAACCATATATTCCTTTTGAGAAATTTTTAACTAGGCAAAATATAGGCCGTTAAAATGGTTAAATTTTCAAAATACCGAAAACACAAAATTTGATGACGTGTTGATACTAAAATCTTTTGCTTTATTGGATGGAATATATCTGTTACAAAATTCACATAGTAATCTGAAAACGTGTAAAAAAAGAAAAAGAAAAAGTAAAAAACACATTAACTTTTATTAAAACTTTTATAAAAGCATAACTTGCGTGGTCATTCCAGTCCCCTCGTTAAACAAATATAACGATACTATTCATGACATTACACAAAAAGCATTATTGAAAAGTAGTTTTTAATAGAAGATTTTTTAGATAGGATTTATCGAAAAATAATTTGAAATGTTAACTTAAAAGCCTAGTTTCAAAATTAAATCCACGGTAATTGATTGCCAGAGGATTAAGTTAACCTTAATTTTTTGAAGGGCCAGATTAATTCCAAAAGCTATCATCCATTCTATTATTCAATAACTTCTATACATCATAAAAATTAAATAAATTTACCGTAATAATTTTCACATAAAATTTCAACCAATCTCAAAAAGAAATTTTCCAAAGTGTAACTTGAATAAATTACAATTTTCATAACTGATAATTCAATTTAAAATTTTTTCTATTTTTTATAACTTATTATTAAACTTTAACCTTATTTTATGAAAGCACAAGTAATTTTTACTTACAATATATCCAATTTCCATAGCTTTTGAACTGGCTGTATTACATAACTTAGAATAAAGTTTTATAGGAAAACTTTATTTTCTTCGTAAAAACTCCTTTAGAATAGTTTATCACCCCCAAAATAAAAAAAATATTTTTTAACATTGATTTTAGAATATAAGAATGAAAACAGGGAGGGCTAAAATTTTTTAAGGGTAAAACGTTAATAACAATATTTCATAATTCCTAAGTTTGAAGACTTCAATAATGCTTAGAGAAAAATTTCATGCAGGGTCTCACTTCAACCATGAAGCTCATTGTAGCTGTTGTAGCTGGTTCCGCATTAAACAGAGCACTGAAGATGTGCCATTAGTAAAAAAAAAAAAAAAAAAAAGCAATCAAACCCATAAATTTCTAACAGCCTTTTCCTTAATTTGAAGATTTCTTTGAAA
>JAUZNK010041585.1:0-17088 GCA_035046665.1 Euphysa ruthae | reverse complement strand
ATTTATTTGCACTTTATTTATTACAATATAAATTTATCTTGTAGCCAATTATACATTATACTTTGATAAAGATGTAAACGAAACTAGTTAGTATTTCTGCTCAAAAATTCAACAGTAAAATTTTTTAATCTTAAAAATATGTTTACAAAAATTTTTAGTCTTATCCTTACTGTCATCATCACAGAATAATCATCACAGAATAATTTCTTTCTCAAACAATTGTTTGTTAGGGAAAAAATGATAAATAGTTTCATTATCTACATTATTAAGAATTATTTGAAAAATTTTTAGGATTAAGGTTTTGGTTATTTCCTAGAAGAATTACATTGAGACCAACCCTTTGTCAAATTTTTAGCCATATTTAGTCTACTCCACACTTACGACATTTTGTGAAACTTGTAAATAAGCTTTTCTGATATCCTGTATGTACTTTTTTCATCATATAAACTTTTGATCTGAAATAAACAAAAACATATTTAAAAATAGGTCATTAGGCATAATAGAAATAAAACAAATTACATTAAAATCACGATTTTGTTTAATAATAATGTTTGATAAAGAAATTCTTTATATATTTTATATTACGATGCAGCTAGGTTAAGTGTCAGTTACAAAAATGTTAAATATAAATATACTATTAGTATAATGATCTTGTTAGATATTACACTTCTACAATATAGTTTATAGCTTTTCTAATCAAGGACAGGCCAGAAGTAAACTTGGATACATAGACAAACAAATTAGACAACCTGGTTTAAAAATTTATTCAACAGAGGGAGTAATATAATGTATAACTGGAAGGTTGTGGTAATAAAACACCATATTTTTCTTTCTACATATAGCACTTATTGCAGTAAAATATTTGTCAACATATATTAATGCTTCGTTTTCTTTCAGAAAACTTTTGGAAATTATTTCACTGTAAAAAATTCTGTTAAGAAATAAATAAATTACCTGTTGTTGAATTTTTGAGCTAAGATTTTTAAATTCAGGTCCATTTATTTTGTACAACATATAATTCCACCTTTCATTTAAAAGCCGAAGTTTTAACTCCACTTCAACAGCTAAAATATAAAAAAAGATTAAATTAAAAAAATTTTTTATTATGATTGGGCTGCAAAAATGTAATCAAAGAATAACTTTTAGAGTTTTGTGTTCGAGCTACCAGAATTCAGTACCAGGTAACAGAAACAAAGATGTCATTACCTACACATGGTTTCATATAATCATTGCAAGGAAGCTTTCTAGTTTTATTTCCACTGCAATATTCTCCATAAAATTCTGGTGATGGATTGTTGCAATATCTTTTATCCTCTCTATATCCTTCAGTTCCACAGGGTTTGCTACATGATTCCCCAATTTTCCAAGAGCTCCATTGACCATCCACTGTAAAATAAAACATAACACACATAATTAACATATGTAAGATATGTGTAACATATGTAACCTTTATTGGAATATCTGAGTATTCAGAGGATTTAAATTTCTTGATAGATAAACGTATATTACAGCAGTTCCTTATGGCCACAGGATAATGATAATATATGCCACTGTCAGACCACCCAAGATGCTTATATTTTTAACGATTCTATCGCTTGAATCTTGTATATTTAGAAGAGTTCTTCTTTTTCTGTTTTTTTAATAAAAACTGCCACCCTTAACTCTTGTGGTGTGGTTTTGTTATGTTTTGTTATTTTAAACTGATCTCGTGTTAACACAGGATAATTAATTCATCACAGCAAACCCAAATTCCCAAGGTTTATAAAATGTTCTGAAGGATGTAATTATGTAGAAATAATTTTCTTCGATTGGTTAGTACATTTTTCATAAAGAATAATTATACAGGGATGGTAGAAATAAGTTGTTTTTCCCAGAAAAATATTTTTAAATGGTGACTCAAAATTCTGGAATGTATGTGTTATGAGCTAGAAACACTAAAGCTTCTTATGGAATTTTAGAATCTGATTTAGAATCTGACATTGATAGAGAAATGAAAATGATGTAGAAGATGTCTTAAATGTGTTTGATGAATCACAGCATAACAATGTGATAACAATGTGGAGTCAACTAGTGATGAGGAGGAATTTAATGAGGAAGAAGTAGTACCTAACCAAATAAATGTGAAAAAGAAAAATCGTCCTCCAGGTTAAAGAGATGAATATTGGGTTGAGGGAGATAGTGTGTTAGATGGGCTAGCAGCTTTTTCAGAAAAGAAAATGTTTCTCTTTGATGTTCCAGAGGACACTGATGAGCTGTACTTTTTCACACAATTTGAAACAGATGAACTTTTACAAAATATCATTTCAGAAATAAATGTATATTGCATATTATGCAAGATGTTATATTGATAGTAAAATCCAAAAGGAAACAATGTCTCCCAAATACAGAGCGTTTATAAAAAATTTTTTAATGTCCGAAAATTTAAACATTTATTTGCATATAAAGAAATACTACATGTGAGCAATGAACGAAGTAGTGGACAAAAGTTTAGTTAACAAATACTTTTTTTACTTGAGTTAAAATGCATGTGAAAAAATTCATAAAATGCATTATATAAAAATTGCTTTTTAATAAATGAAAATCATGTTTCTCATATAAAATGTTCTTAATTTACTCATTTTTGGTAAAAAAGATGACTTCTATACTCATTCAAAATTTACAAAAAAGACGCAAAATAAAAACCTTTTTTTTAATAAAGTCAATTATGTTTAAAAATGGCACTATTTGGGCCCAGTACAAAAAAAGAAGAGTTTTTGACAGGTGGCAACTGAGGGAAAAATATGCTCACCCCATGGCCCTTTAACTTTAAATTTAAAAAAAAATGAATGAAATTAAAGAAAATTTTGTCAGCCTCATTTTTAGTCGAAAAATAGGATATATTTAGGACCATTATTATAAAACGATTTTTAATTTATATAAAACGATTTTTTTGATAGATAGCCATTTATGCCAAAAGATGTTCTCTATACTTTGTAGTCTTTTATCTTCCTGCAAAATAAAAATTTTTTGGTGGAGAAAATGGCTTTGCCAGTACTAAAAAATGAATTGGGAAAATGGCCATTTCTTTCAAAGGCTGTACTTTATGGCCTTTCATGCAAAACTCAAAAAAGAAATTTTTTTTGATGACATCATTTACGGTAAAATATGGCAATTTGGGCCCAGTGCCAAAAAAATAAAAGTTTTTGATTTGTGCCCACTTCTTTAAAAAGAAGCCTTTTATGATCCTTCATGCAAAACGATAATGAACAGATATTGAAAAAAATTTTAATGTCAGCACTGAAAAAGGAGTTGTGACAGATAGATATTTGGGCAAAAAGTTACTCTTTGGAAAGAGGTTGTTCGACTTCATGTAAAATTAAAAATAAATTTAAATTAAAATTTGATGAAAAAACCATAAAAAAATTTTTAAAAGTTGTTTTTAAGCTTTAGATAATTGTATTTGGGCATCTTCGGGTCAAGTACCAAAAAAAACAAGAGTTTTTTTCAAAAATCTAAAATAACCTATTTTTCTACTTAATGACGCTTTAAATTTATGCAGAAAAAGCATTTTGGACGAACAGAAAAACAGATATGCAGCATGGGTCTTTTAATATAATATAATAATTTAAAATGTGGTAATTAGAACATAATCTGTAAGGAAAAATAAAAAAATGTAAAATTAAGTAAAAAGCATTTTTCTATTTTCTTCTAACCCCATTTAAAATTAAATTCAAAGATTGATGAACAGTTATAAAGAAAATCTTTAAAAAGTTTGATTATAGACTTGAAATAAATATTTTGAGCACGTTTGGTTTTAGTATCAAGACTCATAGATTCTTCATTTCGCAACACTCTCAAACTTACAAAGTCATTTCACATATGGACATGGGTGAATTAATTGAATTCTGTTGGCTTCAATAGAAATATAGAAATATGTATTTGTAGGGCCCCTTTTATTTTGATGATTATGACTTTTCGGGAATTTTTTTCCAAGTTGTTGCTGTACTTTTGGTTATTAAATTTTATAATGAAGTAATCACAAAAATTTATTTTTCCAAAAATATTATGAATTAACTTTTTCTCGTTAACGAATTTACTCATATTTGATGTTAAAAATAAACTAAAAATTCCTAGGTAATATAATTTATGATTTATTAAAATAACACATTCTGATTTTTAGCACAGCTAATAATTTGTGTGATTTATTTCCAAACCTTGTAAACTACACCAACATTTTAACATTTTAAATGTGAAAAAGAACTACACGTAAACTCACCTGGACAAGGCTGGGGATTACAACCATTAATAAAGTCTTTTGACACCCCTGTACATTTGTTTCCACCATTATTAGGCGCAGGGGAATCACATTTGCGCCGTCTTATCTTGTGTCCATACCCACATGTTGCTGAACAGGCAGAATAATTAGACCATTTGCCCCAATTGCCATCAACTAAAACACAAGAAGTTTATGAAATAAAAAAATTGTGCATGTTAGAACTAGAGACTAAATATAATTTTCGAGAATATCACATAAAATAATTCACCACATTTCCTATCAAACAAGAAATTTTTGGAAAAAATCTCAAGCCAATGCATTTTTAGGCAAACTAAATTGAAAAATTCCAAAAAAAAACCTACTTCCAGTTTGATCTTTCAACTTTTTTTTAAACAAAGGGAACTTGAGAAAATGTTCTATAGCAGACCTTCCATAAAAATTTTCTCTTTTTTTAATAAATATACAAATCTAAAGAAATTTCAATTATACCTACCTAAATATATATAATATTTATATATATATATATATATATAAATATACCTAAATATATAGCCTTATTATACAAAACCAAAATACCGAAATGTGCAAAGCAATAAAGTTGTAATAGGTTAACAAACAGAGCTCTTGATAATAAAGTCAAACTTTCGATTGACTTGTTAGCTAATATTTGTTAAAGTGCTTTTTGTTATCAGACTCAAAAAAGGAGGATTTTCTGCACAATGTTAAATAAGTGTCTGGCATCTGAAAAAAGATAAAATGGTTGGCTTGCGAAGATTATCTGAAGTAATATATTTTTTTGCAGCATAATAAATATTTTGCAGTATTAGAGCAGTTCTTAAAAAATGTATAATCATGTACAATCATTTTAAGATTTTAGGCCTTGGTTAGAACCCAATAAAATTATTAAATTGTCATGAAAAAATTACCAGAAATAAAATTTTTATAACTTACTAAAATTTCATGAAAAAAAAATTGAAAAATGAAATTTGTGAAAGTCAATCTTTACGGAGCTTGGGTCAAGAAAGGTTAAAAATGGTTGACGTTCTAAAATAATCAGAAATAATAGTCTAACTTTATAAATTTGAATCAGAATCAAATTAGAAATGTCATTTTTAGACCTGATTTGAAATGTTTTGAAGCTGAACCAGGAAAAAAAAATGAAAAAAGAAAAAAAAAAAAGGAAAAAGAACTTTTGTGAAAACATACATAGATAAAAAGTTTAACAATTTATGGTAAATAAATAAATTAAAAAAAGAAATCTCTAAAAATGTTTGAAGTGTAAAAGAAGCTTACTGATAATGGATTTTTTTATGACTAAACTGTATTTCTAATGCAAGTGATGCTGCTGCAAACAATGTTAAGTATCATCACTGTGTGTGTTGGGTAATAGTACAAAGAGAGAGTTAAAAAGATTCTACTTCTTCAACCCAAGAAATTAATGGCAAAAATCATATTATCGCTGATATAGAAATTGTTAAAACAGTGATTTCAGTGTATTAGCGTTTTTGAACATACCCCTCACTGTTTCAGACATATCTGTAAAAAATAAAATGTACAACGATATTCTCCAAGTGGATTTAGCTAAAAGTCGCATCATAAATTAAAAATATTATTTGAAAAAAAACTGTTATCAGAATCTGTAAAGGAGTTGGTATTTTATGGCCATCAGCAAGAAATCTTCCGGAGCAACTTTGTCCTTGACAAAAAAAAAAGTAAATGAACATTTTAATAACCTTGCTGATGATTATAAAATTATTTCAGACATTGCAAATATTGTAAGAAAAGATGCTTTTTTAAAATATCAAAAATGGAAGTTTAACGGAAGCTACGATGATTTCAAAATGCCACAAGCGCTTGTCTCATTAATTGAGTGGATTATTGTGAATCCAAGAGAGAAAGCAGTAATATCCCAAAGGAAGTTGAAGTTGAAAGGTCAATAAGAAATAATGTGCAAATTATACTTTCACCAATAAAATTTTCCAGAGAAGTGAACTATAATGCTGTTGAGGAAACAACAAAATATTTTTCAGATAATGTAGAATCACCATTTAATATTGGGTTGGCACTACACATACTCAAAGAAACTAGAAGCAGAAAGCTAATTGAGTGATTTTCTTCTTTGAATCTTATCATTAACTATAAGAAAACTCTATGAATAGAAACTGATATTGAAAATTCTGTTTATAAAAATGCTTAGTCCGATATGTTTTTGTACCAACTAATGTAGTTAAAGATTCCCCAGAGTTTTTTGCAACCAGTAACACACACTTTAATAATGATACTGTAAATGGAAAAAATGAGTTTTATGGAACGGCACATATTTTGTATCAAGCTCTGAGTACAACATCAAACTTAGAGTTATACAACAACTGTGTTGAGTTGTGGGCTATGTGTTCATCATCAAGTAGTTTTCCATCCTGGGTTGCATGTAACTATCTCACTACTTAATTTGTATCATACATGTCACAGTCTTCCTCTACACCCTGGATTTCCAATTAATTTTAAAATTAGTTCAAGGAATAAATTTAAGTATGACTGGAAATCGTTCTACAATTATTTCACTTGATTTACAGTTACATGCTAAATGTATGCAAGTAAGAGAAAAAAGCGATGTATGGAAGGACTTTGTGTTTTCTTTAGGCGAACTGCATATAATATTTCTAATGTTAAAAGTTCTTGGAAAATACATTGAACACAGTGGCCTGAATGACCTTCTAGTATACGCTGGGCTTTATGCACCAACTATATTAAAACAAATTTTTGGAGGAAAACACATGAAACAAGCACTTGAAGCACATCTTTCTTTATACTCAGTCCTGCATAAAGTTCACACTAACGAAGATGAAGATGGCAGCGCAGAACTAGCCATCAGAATCAATCAGCATCACAATTCTTTATTTGATCCTGTATCATCTATGCAGGCCATGGATGAAACTCAATCGCAAAATGAAGTTTTATTATCACTAGAGGAAATTGGAATCTTCAAATCAGTGTATGAATTTGATAAAACTCTTAAAAAACAATCGCTGTATCTTTGGAACTGTATGAAGTCAGTAGAAAAAATGCTATTGTTTAAAGTAAGGCCTTTGGGAGTTTCATCTATGTTCTCTTAGCCAGTTTACCAAGTTCCTTTTTGCACACGACAAAATCAACTATGCCAGATTAACCCCATATTACTTAGCAAAATACAAGTTCTTAAAGAAAATTATAGTACAACATAGGATTTTCTCAAAGAAAACTTCTCAATATTTACACAGAAGTTAATATTTACCAGTATCGGTGGAGACCATACTTTAGAAAAATATAACAAAATACTTAAAATAACTGGTGGTGTACATGGATTGACCATAAATCAGAGTAGCCTCAATAAGTTTTGTCTTGCTGCTCCAGTACTGTCAAATTTGTCTGAGGAGTTTCGCCAAACAAATGGGTAAACTAAAGGAACAGGAAAACATTACCATCAACTAACTCAATCAAATACCAACAGAATTAATAGTAATCTACATAAAGTATTAGCGCAACTTAAAACTTTCAATGTCAATTTTCAAGAAAATGAATATCTAATATCCTTACAAAAGCAGTTCTGCCTCATCAAATTCAAACAATATAGCTATATCAATACTTTTTCAAAGAACGGATTATTGGAGAAACATCTGTTTGATCAAAACAGAAACTGCAGAAACTCTTATCTCTCAAGAATTAAGGTACAGTGGTTCAATCCAAAGTCAACAAGACAGTTATCAGATTAAAGGAAGAAAAAATACTAATTTCAAGATTTCCCATTGCTGCAAGAAAATTCCTATAGGTAGACTGAGAAGAGTGTATTGGCCATTATAAATTCTCTGTTGTACCAAACTCAATGCTTGCTTTTAATAGACATCTGTTGTTATGTTCAAACAAATCAAAGGCTCTGCATCATATTGAAGATATGTGAATCAAGTGTTCTAGTAATGATAGCTCCGATCAAAATAAGGCAGTATTATCATTTTATATTATTATGTTCTAAATAAAATGATCCAATCCACTGAAGTGGTGAATAGACAAACACGAGGAATGAAGATGGTCAATGAATTTGCATGACATAGGGCAAGTATATTTTATAAAACCTTTATAAAACCCTAGCAATGTACTTTCCTTCTCGGATTCAGACTTGTTAAATTACTGGCTTTTGCCCATAATCGCGACTCTGTTTCACAAAAATACGAATAAATCACTTGTCATTAATGAAAAACTAAAAGTCAGCGTTTTGACTTTAAAAGTACTTTTTTTACGTGTATCGACCTAACTATACTTGTATTTGACCACTATATTCACGTACATGTATTAATCATAGAAAAGGAAAGTAAGTGAAATACAGAATATTAAATGATGCAGATAACATTCCGTTAAAAGTCTTTCTCTCTCACACACAAACAAATCAAGACCCTACCATATACCTAGCAAGCGCTTTCGTTTCAAATATGCAGGTACACAATAAGGAATTAGCAATTACATAAGATTTGGCAATAGAAATAATATTGAAGATTTTCTATCTGCTCTATAAGTTCATAATCACGAAGAAGCAGCTACATTATTAATTCTTCATGCTATCAATGTTACTAAGCAAAACCCATTCAATGAATGTATAGTTGTATCTCCTCACACTGACGTATTTCTAATACTCATTCACTATTATAACGATCTCTGTCAAGTTCGATATTTCTCAATGGAACAGGTGTTAACCAAAGAGATTTTAACATCAGATGCTGCTATGAATCAATTGGTCCCAATTTAGCTGATGCTTTAATAGGGGTTCTATATGTTTACAGGCTGTGAGCAGATTGGTGCATTAAAGTAAAATGAAATCAACATGATGGAAAACTTTCTTGAAAGCTGGCTAAAGTATGATAGAAAGTTTAAAACTGCTTGGTTCTGCAGAATCTTTTCCAAGTTTAGATGAACAGGATTCATAGAGCGATTAGAAAGTACCTACTGTAAAAAAGATTTAAATCTTTTATCCTTACCAGATGTTTGATGGTTCTTATACAATAAATATCAATACAATACAAGTCAGTTACCACCCACCTATCTTCATTAAAGTATAAGATTTTTTGTGCTAACTATGTTTCACTTGTCTTGAAACGCTTCCATTTACCTAACGCAGAAGAATATTGCTGGGAAGACGCTAATTCAAATTTACAACCCATCATGACAGACAATTTACCTGCACCTGTGTCTTTAATTGAATTAAGTATGTGCGGCTGTAAGTTCAACTGTGGTTCAAATCACTGCAAATATTTTAAAGACAATTTTGTTTACAAGTTGTTTAAGCTGTGAAAACAATGGAAATGAGTTTGAAGAAGTCAAATATATATGAGGTAAACTCAGATAGAGATTGTTCTGATGAATACTAACTGTTTTTTGTTTACGCCTTTTTTTTCGTTTTTTTAGATTGTGATACATTTTTGTAGATGTTTTTACGAAATAATATTGCTTTTATTCAACCTGGTACACATTGTTATTATTTATGTGTAAGTTAGTTTCATTTTCCAAATGAAAATAATAGCTATAAAATAAATATTTTATTTTAGTCAATTAAATTTTTATACCATTTTTATACCATTAAATTTAAAAATATATCTAAAACTTAACTGCCTGATATTTTAACCAATGTAAGATGCTATTATAATACACCAAATATAGTCCCTAATAAAATCGTTTAACGACATCACTTTTCAGATGCCAAAAATAGAACTTTCCAGTGAAAATAGAATTTCCAACCATCTTATTAATAAACTAAATAGTTTAAAGCAAAAGTATTCAACAATAAAAATGCTTTTATCAAAAAATACACACAGAATCATATTTGAGAACAAACAACTCCACACTATCAGTTGTATATATGAAATCTTGAAATTTAATGGGACTTAATGTTTTTTTCTTTTTGATTAACATTGCGATATAAAGTCATGAAAAACATGTGTCCAGAAAAAAGGGGCCTATAATTAAATCAATTTTTTTTTTGAATTGTTAAATTAAGAAATACATAAAATAAATCATACATAAAATAATACATAACACATAAAATAAATCTTACCTGGACACCCATGTGTGTTGCAGTCTTTGGAATCTATGTCTGAATAATTACCACAACCATCTTTAAGCAAACATTCTCTGTAGCGAGTGATCCTACCAATACCACAAGTCTTGGAGCAAAACAAACCCCATGATGCCCATTCACTAAAAATCTCAGCAGCTATAAACAAAATATTTTTTTGTTTTTTATCCTCAAGCTTTAAATACATTGCAAAAACCAAAAATAAACCATATTTCACACAAGTTTTGTCAAAAGCAAACCAGCTTTCATTATAAATGTTAAAATACATATATTATTATTAAATATATTTAATATATTACTTATACATATATTATCAAATAAATATAAAAAATAAGTAAAATTTCAGGAAAACGATAAAGAATTGGAGATCTACATTAGTTCTTTTATCTAATATTACCAGAAATAAAATTCTAGCAATTGAATTCATTAATTTTTTGAATAAACTCCAAGCATTCATATCTTGTTTCCACAAAAATTCCCAAAGACTCAATCATTTACATTATGTTTTAACATAAACTGAACCTTTACACTTTCCTATTAAATTCCCCTTCTTTATAACTTATATAAATATATAAATTCTTCAGTGAAAAATTTTTGATAGATTATTCCTTATTTCTTAGAGAAAATCTTTTAGTTTTATATGCTATCATAAAAAATATTATAAAATAGCGAATTGATGGGTTTTAAGTAAAACTAGTTATGGATAGACAGACAAATAGATAGACAGAGGATATTTGCTTTTAGATTGTCTTTCCATAAAGTTTACCTTTGTCATTGCATTTACAAACTCTTCTGATATTAACCGGACTAGTTTCATTGCAATCAATTCCAGCAGTTAGATTACGAAAACCTTTGCATTCATTTGTATTCATCTTTACACTAGGATCAAATCTATCTTTGTAACTTACAAGGCTTTCGTTGATTAAACATGTGAGGTTAATGATTTTTCTGTAATTGTTTGAGTCAGTTACTGGAAACTGGAGAGAAATATTGTCTTCATAAAGAAAGAGAAAATTATTGAAACGCGGCGAACAGTCAAAATCAGCAGACACATTTTTACAGGTAGAAACGCAACTAGTAGAAGGCTGTGCAAAATAATAACCTAGGAGTAAAAATAAAGTTTTTCGAGTTTTATTAGTTAATTATTTATTTTTCATGCCATCATTCCAATGAATCAAAAATTTCACAAATCAAAACGTTAACGTTTTATTTGGAATCAAAACTGATTCGCGGGTAGAATTGAAACCTTATTTTTAACGAAAAACTTATGACAGCTATTTGAAGCTTCTGTGAATAAATGCTGTGCAAAGAAATATATTCACTCAACTCATAGCAAAAAAAAGTCTTTATGAAAATTACATTTATAAAATTTTTTACTAACCTTCACATCATCATCAAGAACATTTATTTTTGTCTGCTTTTGCAAAAAATATTTTAAAAAAAATAAGCGTTTAGTTTTTAACATGTTAACCAGTGTAACAGGTTTTATTATTTGATCCAGTGTTGGAGCAAAATTTTCAAAGTATTATATAAACTGGGTCCTTTTATCTTTCGGCTATATACTAGGAATATTGCTACCCATGGCTAACCACCATTCCATAGCCCAGTGAACAGCCCATACCAGACATAAAATTGGTATTTGAAATGTGCTACAATTAAACACAAAATTTGGAAATTAGACTAAAAAAAAGGACTTAAATTGGACTATAAAATTGGTTTTTAAAAGTTTCTATGAACTGTGCCAATTGTATTTTACTATAAGTATTATCAGAATGCTAAATTCGGCTAAAAAAAAGTCTTTTCAAGGGTTCCCCATTGGTGAAAGATAATCCAAACAAAATTTTTGAAATTTTGTTTAGATGAGTATTAAGAAAAAGTAAAAAATGTAAAATTTTAGTAAAAAATAGCTGTTACAATACACCTGTTGCCATGGTGAAGATAGCCACATATTCAATATAATTTCATTTATGAACTCTTCATGTAAAATTTAATAATATTCATGCTTTCAACTATGATAAAAATACAAGATATTCTCTTGCTTTATTATCTATCAAATAAATAAACACAAATCAATGCAATTGACCGGGTGCATGTATTTTATGAGATATTTTCCATTAAATAGAAAAAACAACAACAACATGAAGCGATCTTAAATTTTAAAGGGTTGTGATATTTATATAACTTGTCATCAAACACATTAAATAAACATATTTTAAAGGAATTTTTTGAAAACTTTATGGAAAAAGCCTTGAAAATTACAACTAAGCACTGCACTGAACAAGGCTATTTCCTACAAATCAATCTCCTGAGGACTGGTTTGTAGTCCTCTCCATCACAAATGAACACATGTGCTGTTTTAACAGTACATTTGAGGATTTTTCTAATTTTTCTTAAAGCATATTCTTGTCTCATAAGTTAAAAAAAATCAAATAGGAATTTAAGTTTTGACATAAAAATCTGAATTATCACAAAGTTTATCTACCAGTTTATCTTATTATAATTCTTTTAAAATATGACCAGTCTTTGAAGTAACACTCCCGCTAATAAGTAAGAAAAAATCAATACAGTAGTAATGTTAAATTCAATATCTAGAATAATTTGTAAAACAAGTCACAAAAAGTCTTTTGAATTTTATATAGATATTCATTAAAAAAAAAAAAAAAAATTCTTTTTGAAAAAAACCTAAAACAATTATCCAGTAGAGTTTCTATATATTTATATATATTTAAATATTTACTAAAAATAAAGGCATAACCTGATTCTATATTTTTCCCTATTTAGACAACTAATTTTTGCTATATCAAGATCCAATACAATTTAAAAAATCAAATAAACACATATTATTTTAGATGTCAGGAGAAAATTTTCTTTGGTGTTGTTTTTCAACTAACTATTACAGTGCAAATGAATGTTGATCCCTTTATTTTAGTTCTAAAATATCAAATATTATTTTCCCTTTGAATAGATAATACTTGATTTTAATTAAAAATTATTTCTATAGTATTGTTCTTACCGACACAAGGGAAGTCATTACACAAATCACTCTCATAATGTTTACCATCACAGTCACTACCTCCACCAAGTGGATAAGGCATTGCGCAGAATCGAAAACGTGATCTGGTGCCCATTCCACAACTTTTATCACAAGAACCCCATTCTGACCAATTAGTCCAATTTCCATCAGCTAAATAAATTTGAATTTTTATGAAACACATTTTTCATTATCAATTTTGAGGTAAAAAAAGGTTATTATTTATAAAAAAAACTTTAAATTCAAATTTTGAAGTTTATTCAGAAAGTTACCATTCTCATATCATTTTGCCTTAATAAAATCTTAATAAAGATTTATTTTTATATTTTCCCCTTGTTTACCCCAAGTTGAGACTAATAAGAATTTTCTTGAAAAATCTGAATATTTTGATATTGTTTGCCTCACTGACCTTTTAAAAATGCCAAATATTAGAAAACAATAATGAGCAGATCTCCAAATCTTTTTACTTTGTTTATCTAGATTTTACTAACAAGAATTTTTGAAAAAAATCTGGGATTTTTTTTTCTTTGACACCTCACTTCATGTGTACAACAATAAAAAAAAAAGGTAAAAAATGTAAACAAAGAAAAAAAAGAAAAAAACAACGTTTTATTTGCCTTAAACTTTAACACAAAAAACAAATAAATAGATAGATCTCAAGAAAAACATGAAATTATGATTTATGGCTCACTTACCCAGATCATGAAAAAGAATTTCTGACAAAATCTGGGATAGTTATTTATTTCTTACTGTTTAAATTTAACTCAGGCACAAATCAAAAAAACTAATGAGCAGATTCAGAGAAAAATCAAAATACAGATTTTTGGCCAATTTTTGGCTGACTTACGCCAAAAAACAAAAAATAAATTTTCAATGAATTCTTATTTTAATAAAGTAGTAACATATCCTACAACATGGGTAACAGCCACCGACTAAAACTCAAATACAAAACAATTTTTGACTATTCACTACAATTATTGGTAAAAAAGCTTAAATTCAAACTTTACAGCCCATGTTTTTGTTAAGGCCAAATTGAAAATAATAGTAAGATAAATGAGTATACTACACTGGAAATAGAATTAAAATCATCAGCGAACTTATGAAGTCAGAAGAATTAGTGAAGCCTCCTTATATAATCACATTAAAAAGAAATTTATAATAATTATAACATAACAAACATCATGTTTCACTCTAATGTAGTTCTTCAGATAGTTTTTGATGAAATTTTTTTATCTGCATCATTATGATCATATAATCCACAACAATATCATTTTCTTACCATACAACCCTGTGAATTGAACTACAGCATTGCTGTATGGTCCACATCCTATTTTAGTAAACCCACAAACTTTTACAGTGTAGCTTGCGCTTAATGCCAAATCAACAAGCATACATCCCGGACTTGAACAGTTCTGAGAGCCTTTAAGCTTACCACCATTTTTTGAGGGTATGAAACCAGGTGTAACTTCAAAGGCAACATTGTAGCCTTGAATAATTCCTTGTGAAAGTTTTGTGGGTATTCTGATCCATTGAACCTGAAGACTTGAGCTTGATAGTTCTATTACTTCAACAAATTCAGGGCTCTTCAGAGGTACTAAAATATATTGCATTGATAGTAAATGAAAGTGAAATGAACAATGAAATCAGTAACACAAGTTCCTAGAAGCAGAACACACTATCAAAAACCAATAAGAATATATTTTAACCAAGTAAAAAAAATATATATATACGATAAGGTCTAAACATATAACTAGCAATTAAATTTTTATCGAAAAAAATTATATCAACAAATTGGATGAGTATTTTTTACGAATGAATATTAGGAGAATACCTGATTCAAATGCTTGAAATGTAATATTACAAAGTGGTCCAGTACCATCTCTGTTTCTTCCTCTTATTTCATAAAAATAATAAAAACCAGGTGAAACTATTGCTTCATATGATAATGATTTAACAACAATTGCATTATCACGAGAAATATTCTGTGATAATTTGCCACCAAATAATTCATATTCCACAAAGATCCCATTCAGCTGGTTATCAGGAATAGGGTTCCATTGTAAAACTGAAATACCAATCTCTTCATGTATGATTGAGAAATTTTGTGGAGTCCCTTCAGGAACTAAAAACAAAATATCAATTCTAAGCACACATTTAAAAACAACAAAATTATGAATGAAAAGCTCAAAATAAATTAACGGAAGATATTTTATTGTAACTCAAGAAAAAATTAATTTGAGTAAATTAAAACCAAATAATATGTCCATGAAATTAAAAAAATCGAAAAATGAAATGTAAAATATATAAGGGTTTGTGGAAACATGGCAAGCTTGTTGGTAAGCATGACAAGCTTGTTGGTAAGCTTGTTGGTAAGCATCAGTGGTGTAAAAGTTATCATTGCTGTCTTTCAAGCAGAAGAACCTGGTTTGATTCCCAGTTGAGGCATAATTTGATTTATTCTTTTTTCTTTCTTTTTTTTTTATACGCTGGCTATTTTTCAAAATTTTCTATGTATTCAAATTTGCAACATTTTTTGAGATGAGTGATAAAGATAGAAATTATCAATATATTGATAATTGATTTTTTGACTGATGTGGCTAGTAGTACTATCTTCTTGTGTTTAATAAACAACATGTGAAATTTATTTTTGTATCTGCAGAAGAAAACTGCAACAGAATGCAACAAAAAATAAATTTTCTTATGCGATCAGTGATTAATATACGATAAATCTGATAATAGAAAGAATTTTTCTGTCGACAGTATTGAGATTAATTTTGATTTAGTTTTGATTTGTTACCTATTAACATCATCTCTATTGTCTTGCTTGAATTATTCTCTGCCATTCAAATATTATTAATAAACAAATGGGGAAAACTTCCTTTTGTTTTCTTGTTAAAAATTATTTTACTTCATACAATAATTTGGATATTAGCATTAAAACCTGATTACCTTTTAAATTGAAAAAGATGACATAAAGCAAAGACAAGAAAAATAAAACAATGCAATTTATAAAGGGTCACTAATATGTAAAAAAAGGTTAATTTTTATAAATTTCATCAAAAATTTCTGATTTTCTTATGCAAATTATGCACAAGCACCAACCAAAAAACATCATTTTTTCTACATGGAGCTACATCCATCATTTTATTAATATACCAATACACTGTACAGGCATTTGCTTTCTCTTTAGCTCTTTGCCACAACGTTTGACAGTATTTTTGGGAAAATATGTCCTAGATATAGTTAAAAATTGGATTTTAGGGCTTATTGCAGTGGGAAAATTAATATACGACATATGAACATTAATGTAAAATAATGTACTTGTGTCAAAAGCTTCATGCATGTGCTTAAATCTTAACCTAAACTATTACTGATGCTAGAAATTTTTCCAAAGTAAACAACATCAGACCAATAAAATTTTGTGTACGTCTAAAAAAACATTATTGAGCTGTCAGGAAGCAAGAATCTTCCATGTAAATATTGGCAGGGAGATGCCTTCTATGGGTACAAAATTTAATGTCATCAAGGGCCCAAGCAAATTTAGAGAGCAAGAATCATCTGTATGAGCACATATAATTTGAATGAGTTCAAAAAGAAAAATAGGCTCACTTTGGAGAAACTTACAATTTACAATTTTTTCATTAACTCATTCAGCGCCGGAAGCCGCTGTGAGCGGCTCGCAATATCATACGAATAAACCGCGAG